>CM044011.1:63004830-63099830 GCA_024085815.1 Flaveria linearis
ATATTATCAAATACGTTTGTAATACCTTTATACACGTATAATGTATAAATATATATATATATATGTTATATTCATTTTTATAATTATTTAAAGTAAATTTTATAGTGAGGACAAAGTCCTTGCTGTAGGGTATTTAATTACTTTTTCAAAAGTCAGAGTTGTCCTCGCTGTATTCGTTGACTATCCTCGCTGTAGACCTGTAGCCACGGGGCTTTGGCAAGGAATATTCAGCGAGGATATGTTCTCGCTATACATCGTCAGTGAGGACAATCTAATATGCAACGACGACTTTTGTCCTTGCTGAATGTCATTTTTCTTGTATTGTTATATATCCCTCCAACCATGTCTAGCTCACGGCCTACTCTGATGTCGATTAGGAGTTGCTCGGATTCCAAGCGTTCTACATCAGGCTATTGTGTATTTCTTGGTGATAACCTAATCTCATGGTCGTCAAAACGACAATCTACTATCGAGATCAAGTGCCGAGGCTGAATATCTAGGAGTCACCAATGCGGTTGCTGCACTTATATGGCTACGAAATCTTCTCCTCAAATCACATGTACCCGTTCAACAGGCTTCTATTATTTATTATTATACATTTCCACGTTCAACAAGCTTCGATTATATATTCTAATACATTTTCCGCTATGCACTTGTATTAAACCCGGTTTAGCACCAACGTACTAAACATAATGAAATTGACATTTAGTTTGTACGTGAAAAGGTGCATGTTGGAACCATTCATGTATTGCATGTTCCTGCTTATTATAAATCTACTAATATCTTCACAAAAGGGCTACCTCGCATGATCTCCAGTCGATTCAGATCCAGTCTCTACATTCGCCTAGCTACTCCTTCGATTGCGAGAGACTATTAACGAATCACATTATTACAGTTTATCATTTTAAAATTGTAGTTATCTTTATTATTAGTTGTAATTCTTTGTATGCATCTCTCTAGTTTAGGAGATTTTGTTGCTAGATTTAATATTGTAATCTGTATATATTAAGGTTTGTTATTCAATGAGAAATCAATTTATCATAAAGATTATCAGCACAATCATGGGTAAAGAAATCCGTTAAAAGTGTTCCTATTTAAAGTGAATTTGCTAAAGCTTTAAATCCGCTCTGTAATTGAAAGTTTATTTTCGAGCTTTATCTTAATCTCCGCTAATCAAGAAATTTTCAAGCTCGAGTTCGGCTCGGACTTAGCTTATTTATTATTTTTTAATAATTTTATATATATATATATATATGTATATATATATATATATATATATATAGAGGAGGGATCAAATGAAAACTAAGATTATAATTGAAAACCATGAAAATTATAATCCACCAATTACATTTTTTCTAATATAATTTTAAATTAATAAGCTAAAAGGGTAAAGTAGTAATTTGATATTCACAATATTTATTAAGAATAACTAATCCCCTGATTTCTCTCAAAACTTATTTCAGTTTCTATATGGCGGTGTGTTCTCTCAGAGGCTCATCGAAGTCCGGTGGAATGTTCGGTTTTCCGATCTTCTCCTCACAGCAGAAACGAGAAGCTTCAAGCTCCAACAATGGCGGATCAAATCGGAGCCAACGATTCAACAGTAAATCGTAAATTATCAAATCGGTAAACATCTGATTTGACCTAGAAATCTGTTCATCAATCAATCATTAATGGCGTTATAGCGTAGGTTAGGGTTAGGGTTAGGATTAGCGATGTAGGTGTTGAGTAATGTACCTATTTTTGTTGATTTCTTGCTGCTAATTCGTAATGGTAGAATCAGATTCTTCCCAATCTTGAAATGTTATTATTATTATTTGTTGAATTCAGTAACGAAATGATTCATGTCTGAAGAAAACTAAATAGTTACTGACTGAAAATTATGTTGTCGGTAAAGGAATCTGGTTAAACGTATAATAATAAGTTGAACATGGGTTTGTATTTTGCAATTTGTATTACAGTTTCAACGTTAAGATGCCGATACCGGGGCCGGTGACAGCTTTTCTATGCTGGGCTGCTACTGCTAGCTACCATCGGCTTCATTTAACAAACATTTAATATTAAAAAAATGAAGTTTATTTTTTTATAATATTAAATTAATGACGCCGTATATTTGACTGGAGTTGAAAATGACGCCGTATATTTAACATATTTTGTTATACTTGATGTTTGATGTGTATACATATTTTTTATATAATTTTACGTTAGTAATGTACATATATGTATCAAACAAGTGTGTTTTAATAATAATGTGTTGTATGATGATGCAGATAACGCCATTGATGTTGATTGCAATAAAAACCATCCACTTGAAAATCAGCTGTAACTAATGTAAAAAATGTAATAATAAACGAGCATTTTTGACCTTATGAAAAGTGTGCATATGTACCACTTGTAGTCTTACACAAATGATGATGTGGAGTTAATACAAACAGTGGTACATATATGTACATATACATACATATATTTTCATTTTCATTACTCCCCCTAAAGTTTATATCCACAAGAGATAGAAACTTTAAAGATTTGTTAAATTTTGAAGAGAAAATATTTTTGTGATTTTTTTTTTCTTATATGTACATGAATTGAAGATATACCTTTCTTGGGATCATATCAATCTTATCTTTCACAAGTGCAAGTAATTGTTAGTAAAACAGACATGGTCATGAACATATTGATTGAAGGTATGTTTGTCCTCTTAAACTCATACTTGGTCAATATTTTAATACTAGTGATCTTATCATGTTTTGAGTTGACTTGGTATTCGACATGTACCTCACACTCAAAAGCATGGTAAGGTCAATCATCTACATGCAATGTATGGTAGAACTTTAACAGCTTACTTGACCAGATCACTTAAAATATGAAATCTCATTTTGCTTGATCCTCATTGGGATTCTTTTGTTTTGATCCTTTTATATGTTTGATCCACATTAGGATTCTTTTAACTTCACTTTGGAAGTGATCTCTCTTGGATTATTTTGTTGCAGTCACTTGGAATGTATTTTATTCTATTGATTCATTCAAATTGGATGTGTTCCTTATTGGGAATCTTGATGGATCATGACATCAGTACTATATGCTTGTTTTTCAAGGTCTTTGCATAGCAAAACAAAGGAAAAACTTATGTGAGTAAAATAGATTCATATGAGATCATTACCTGGTGTGTTTAGGTTACTACACACAAACATTTGGATAAGCTAATACTTATACACACTTTGAGATGAAAGCTTCACAGTTGAATATAAGCTTTAGTTAATCACTGCATGTGTTTTCTTTTCCAAGTTGAGCCTACCTGCGTATCGGATAAGTCATGTAAGTCATTTGAGATTTATAAATAAGCATAATGAATGATATAACGACTTTAATTATATCATTTCCCATAGTATAAAACATATACTTCTGCAAGATGAATTCTTTTTGTAATTTTTATGATTTTTTGAATGTTTTTGTTGATTTTGGTTTTTACTCAAGGTTAATCATGCCAATTGATTGAACTAAGAATTCAAATCTACTTGGATCAAAAGCCTTAGTGAATAAATTAGCCAATTGATTATCAGTATGAACCTGTATTAATTTGATTAACCCCTTTTCAGCACAATCTTTCAAAAAGTGATATCTAATTTTAATATGTTTAGTTTTTAAGTGTTGAACTAGATTATTTGTTATGAACATTGTTGTTGTGTTGTCAATATGAGTTGGTGTGTGCAAGAAGTTGAAACCATAATCAAGCATCTGGTATGAATCCAGAGAACTTGATAGCAACAAGCTGATGCTGCAATGTACTTAGATTCTGCGGTTGAAACAGACAAATTCGTCTGCTTTTTGCATTGCCAGGAGACCAGTCTGGGACCAAGAAATTGACAACCGCTAGATGTGGACTTCCTATTGAAGTTGTATCCTCCATAGTCACTGTCCGTGTATGCATAGAGATTGAAATCTCCTTCCTTTGGATAGCATAATCCAAGTGCAGGCTTGCCCTTGAGATACATGAATATCCTCTTGATTGTATTCATATGAGATTCCTTAGGATCTACTTGATACCTGGCACAAACACAAACACCAAACATAATGTTAGGTCTACTAGCTGTTAGATACATGAGTGATCCAATCATAGATCTGTAGTGAGTCTGATCCACTGATTTTCCTTCTGGATCTGGACCTATTTTCATCTTGGTATCAACAGGAGTTCTGATAGACTGACAATCTGCAAAATAAAATTTCTTCAACATGGTTTCCATATATTTTGATTGATTGATAAAGATACCATCTGCTGTTTGTTATGCTTGCACCCCTAAGAAGAAAATAAGTTCTCCTATTGCACTCATTTGGAACTTTGAATGCATGAGATCTTCAAAATCTTTGTAGAGTTGTTTGTTTGTTGAGCTAAAAATGATATCATCAACATAAATCTAGACTAGCAACATGTCTTTTCCTTTTCTCTTTCTAAAGATAGTCTGATCAATCTTTCCTCTTTTGTATCCATGTATGAGTAGAAAAGATGGTAAAGTCTCATACCACTTTCGTGGGGCTTGATGAAGACCATACAATGCTTTTTCAAGCTTGTATACCCTGTGAGGGAAATCTGGGTCTTCAAAGCCTGGAGGTTGACTCATATAGACTTCTTCAGCAATCTTTCCATAGAGAAAAGCACACGTCACATCTATTTGATACACTGTGAATTTCATGGATGCTGAGTACGCAAGGAAAATTCTGATAGCTTCTAATCTGGCTACATGAGCAAACACTTCATCGTAGTCTATTCCTTCTTCTTGTGTGTAGCCCTATGCCACTAATCTTGCTTTGTTTCTGATGACAATACCTCTATCATCAGTTTTGTTTCTGTATAGCCATCTAGTACTGATAGGATATTGACCTTCAGGGAGATCTACCGGTTGTCATACTTCTTGTTTCTTGAACTGGAGTAACTCTTCCTGCATTGCCTTGATCCAGCTGTTGTCTTGAAGAGCCTCTTTTATGCTCTTGGGTACTGTCTGACATAGAAAACAAGAAAACAAATAGATGTTTGCAATACTTGACTTTCTTCTAGTCACCCGCTCATCTAGTTCACTGATGATGCTTGACACTGGATGATCCTTATGTATCCTGGTGGTTGGAATAGAGTCACCAACAATTGATACATCAAGGTTGGAGACATTCAGATCATCATGGTAAGAGGCACCTTCAGGCTATGATATGGGAGAGTGATGAAAGTAATCAAAGGCTTCATTGGTTTCTGCTTGGGCATCTGCTGCACTTTGAACACTGTCATCATTTTTATTTTTCTCAGTTTCAACTAGAATAGCAGCCGGTACTAGATTTCTCACTTCATTAGATGGTTCATTTTAAGGAGTTGGCATAGAACTAGGACCAGCCTCAGTTGAAGCACTTTGATGTTGTGGAGCTTGTCTGACAGGATCAGCTTGTAAAGGAACATCTTCATCTGGTTGATCAACAAAAATAGGAGGGATCATGGGAAAATCATCTCTTCTTTCTACTGTTCTTGAAGATTCAGCTGATTGTAGGTTACTTGCATATGACAAGTGGAACTAATCAAAAGATCTAGTAATGAGTCAATATCAACAACCAGTTGGGACCATTTATTGACTTAGGAAAGGAGTGTTCCTTTAATTGAACATTAGTTGATTTATCAATGATGTTCAATCTAGGATTAAACACTCTGATACCAATTGACTGGGTCCGAGAATGATATTCTCTATTGATGTTGAGTCAACAAGGATCGAATATGATGATCGAGTCAGTGATTAAGTAGTGAAAATACTAAATCAAAGAACATTAAATGCTGTAAAGATACTTATAAATGCTTGTATTTTGATTTGTGAATAAACAAGTTACAATGGGTTCTAGGGTTTTCAAGAACAGTGAAAAGACAACCTCAGAATCTCGTAGGTATCTTGGTGAATAAAAAACTTACATATGATGAATATTCTATTCTATTAATAGGTTGATATAAAGCATGTATAAAAAGATTAAACTACCTTGACAACTATACAAAATACTAGTCTAAGTACAAAAGTCTTCAGCCGCATTAGTTGTTGAACATCCGTATTAACTAATGTGGGTGCCTTGGCTTCATCAGCATTCTTGTTTCTTCATCAACATTAAGTGTTTGGTCATCAGCATTGACAAATACGGATGAGCAAACACTTATCAGCATTTCCTTAGTGCATCTGTATTAACAAATGCGGATGAACAAATACTTTGCAGCATTTGTTCTAACTGTCCGCATTTGTTTATGCTGAAGAACAAATACTTGTTAGCAATCCGCATAGACAAATGCGGATAGCCAACACTTAGCTTCTTTTCTTCACCCGCATTTCTTCTTGGACTTGTGGGAATCTGCCAACAGAACAACCATCACCTATCACTTGAATTGGCATGTATGATCCTTTCAAGGCTAACAAAAACGACCCATAGGAATTTCAGTAAGATTTTCTAAAGTGATAAATTCATTAAACTCCTTAGCGGAGCAAGGTACAAAAATCAAAACAATTCTTTCATATGAAGTACGGATTGCGATAAAATCTCCATAGATGATAAAATTACCCTGATGATTCATCATAACGTCCAAATGAATTGCCATAATCTCTTTTTCTCCAATTCATCTAGAGGCGCATAAACGTTAACGATATAACATGTTAACTTATAAGGAATCCAAACTCCTTCAATGATCAGAAACTTATCAAAACAATGAATGGAAATCTTGCAAAAATGTTTAGGCTCCAAATGGTAAGTAACTACCCCACAAAGTCTTCACTTTAATGAGATCCAACGAGGTCATTGAAGTTTCTTGAATCGCCAAAAATATTTACCCGATTCTTACCATATAAATTCATAATTTCTTTATCTTCTATAGCGTTTCTCGTACCACACACATTAATAGAGAGGATTTTCATTGATCCACAAGCTTCTGACCCCATCCCCAAGTCTTCAGAAGTAACAAATTACTTTTGATGTCGTTTCTACAATGTAACTGCAAGCGATTATAGCAGTTGTAAGTTGTAACCTCTAAGAGTTGGTCACTTTTCATGAGGTGTTGCATTGATTCATTGCAACGATTCAAGTCCCTTATAAAGGAATTATGGGTCTAACTTGTATATAAAATTCTTATGAATTCTGATACTATTTCTCACATATTGACATATTTATTCTTGAATGTTTTTGTCTTGTCCGATTAAGTGTTTTAAAGTACTACGAAAATAACTTTAATCTATAAGTTAGCATATTTACAATTCAAAAGCTATCCAGAAAACTCCAGTTCAGAAAACAAACACCATATGCAACTCTCAATACGTTGTATTGATAGAGTGACATTTGCCTTACCCCGATTATCCCTCTACGCGAGGGATCAATAAGCAACCGGGTGATGGGCGAACCATGTCTGTTCCCGCTTTCAAAAATGATGAAGATGAAGTCCGGGAGGCTGCAGGTACTATGGATCGAATAGGGCCTTTTAGGATATGATTACAATGCTTCAGTTGTCATTGATGAAATAACTTTGATCTTTTAAGGCTAATCATATTCGTTTGTTTCAGTTTAAAGTTGAAGGAAGGTAACAGTTTATGAAGGTGGTGTGGTGTACCTTGAGGAATCGAATGGTGTTGTTCGTTGGAGTATAACTATTTTAATTTTTGAAATGGATGGAAAAGTTTATACTGTTTCTAATGGTATAATGATTGATTTATCAAACTTGGAGATAACTTTTAACGTCTATCAACAACATAGATGATAAAGTAATTTCTGAAAGTAAAACTAAAAGTAATTTTCTACATTATCATTGTCTAATTTACTCTTTAAATAATTAGATTGAAAAATAAAAGTTTCTTGCTTTCGTAAGCAACAATTATAATGGCTGGTATTACGTAGTTTACCCCAACAAATAGGTACAACTACTCCATTGAGGTTTCCTTTCATAAACAAATATTTATTTTATCTAAGAATTAAATCAATATTTACAGTTTAAGAGTTTTATTAACCGCAAAAGTAATGGACTTTATGCAAGACATCTTCCCCAAATTAAACATATTATATTTTTAATTTAATAAAATATAGTAATTAAAGAGAACACTTGAGAACACTTGGAATCACTAGAATCTTGATAATATTTTTCCGCTGATCATATTAATTACTAATAATATTATTTAATTTTTTAAAATTAAAATAGTTTTAAATAAATTAGAAAAACTCTTTTTATTAATGTTATTTTTAAAAAGCATAAACTTTATTAAAAAACAAATTATTCAGAAGCATCAAACTTTCTTAAAGTTACAACATATTATGAAATTAATGTTTCTGAAAAGTAAAGTTTTTATAAACAAAAATAATTAAGTTATAATTAGAGTTTTTAAAAATGATATTTTTAACGTTTGTTATGCAACAAATTTTCATTGGATGTATAACAAAAAATTTAAATCATATATTATAATATTATATTTATTTAACTCATATAATACAAGATTTACTATAGATAGTTATTATATACAAAAAATAAATAATATTACTATTATAATAAATATTCTTATATAATCATCTCGTTTTACTATTGCGAGTGTTTGTATCATTTTCGTATCATTCGTATAAGCTAGTTTCCCTTGAATCACAAACGACATTGTTCTACAAATAATTAAATATAATACCATAAAATAGAGATTATAATTTCCCATAACTTTTTTCACCGTTTCAGTATCACCAATTCACCAAATCACGATGTCTTAAACACAATGATCGAACACGACACGTTTTGTGTTCTATATTTAACTACTTCGTCTAAAATTACCACCAATGCTGCAAGATGTACAAGTCAACACAGCACATATAACACCCGAAATTGGTTGTCTACGACACTTTAAAACTTCAAAACACCGCACAAATATTAACAATTCAACATCAAACAATAATAATAAAAACATCAAAACACCACACCGTCACCGTAACACAAACTAAACCACCACCACCACCGGTCCACTCAGCCGGTTCCCCAACTTTCCATCCGGTTCTCCAACTTTCCGACCGGTTCACCACCACCTTCAAGCCCCAGGAGCCGCATCCTTCACCTTACCCTGAAAATACCCACCATACTCCCTCGCATAATCCTTCATATGGCTCGCGGTATCCGCGATCCGGCTCCGCGCATAATCCACCCGGTCCGACCCGACCGGGTGCAACCCTTTGAAATACTTATAACCAATACACCGCCCCGATCCCAGCCAGACCCGAACCGCAAACCGACACGAAACCGGCTACAACGACGAAGACGAGCGTCCCGATCGGAACCCATATCGGGCTGGTGACGATGATGACGGGTGCGAAGAAGATGAGCCCGACGACGGCGACGGTGATGGTGACTCCGGTGAGGAGGAGCAAGATGGCGCCGGAGATGAGGAGGGTCATGACGCCCATGAGTTGGGTGGAGTTGATGGGGTATTGGCGGAGGCGGTGGAGGAGCGGTGGTGCTCCGTCGTGGGCGGCGGTGGGTCTGGGTGGCCGGAGGGGTTCTCCGGCGACGTTCCGATCGGCCATTTGGGGTGATATCGGTGGAGATGAGAGGAAGAGAGGTGGATGAAGAAGAAAGAGTGTGAGTGTGATGTGAGAAGGGGTTTGGAGACACGTAAATTGATCATAAAACATGCGAAAGGACACGTGGGGTGAGAGGATGTTGGATTGTGTTAAAGGTGGTGCTTTACACGTGTGGAGGATTGTAGACGAGTGTTACACATCATATTATTATTTTAATTAACGACAAGTGATATGTATGTATGTATGTATGTATATACACACTATGATGCATGATATTAGTGTTTTATACGGTGTTAATTTGTATAACAGAAATATTTTAATTGTATCTTTTAAGAAGTTATTATGTCGTCATATAAAATTTACTTAGTTGAATAATCTTTATTGTGTAGGATAATAACAAATAAAACTAGAATGATAATTCATAAATCTATAAATACTTTTTTGTAAATAACATTTGTGATTAGCGGGATTCATTCAATTATAATGATCGATTTTATTGTTAACTATCATATACATTTATTAGTTTATTTATTTTTATTTAGTCAAGTAACTAAGACAAACATAGCGAATCCAATTTGAGTTTTTATATTTATAGAAAAAACATAATTAAGTGATATGGTTAGTTGGTTTAGGTAGGAAAAACATTCAATGGATGCGTCGCATTATATTTTATATATGTAATTGCGATTGAATCTTTTTCCAAAATCATCATCTTCAATCTTTGATATCTATCTTCACCAAGAATGTGAGTTAGGTTTAGCGTGTGAGTGAAGGTGTATCAAAGAATATGAGTCCACTAAAACTTCTCTTAATTGTGGAGCTTGAAATCGGATTGCTTTAACACTCTCTATTCGACTTTTTTCCAATGTGTTTGAGATAATGATTTTAGAGTTAGCTTAGGTATATGATTTTGTAATATATCCCATCATTTAGTGGATGATGAAAACATTGAATAAATACGTTGTGTTATTTTCAAAAAAATCCTTAGCACATCTACAAGAACTAGCCACATCACTAATTATTAAATTTGAACTATGACAACCACATGGTGTGTAAAAGGCTCTATGGTTAATATCTAATAATCGTCTTCGCACTCCTGGGTGCTTTTCTTTCATACTTGATCCACTATCATAACTTTGTCCTCTAATGCCATCTACATCAAATCCTATTTTATTAATTTCTTCAATAATAACATCAAAAAAGACCATTACCGGTTGTATCATTTACTATTAAAAATTCTAGAAAGTATTGTTTAACTTGTATTGGGGTTGACGACATATCTAAACATCGTAAGATAATGGACATTTGTTCTTCATGACTTGTATCAAGAGTGCAATCAAGTAAATAGAAAAATATGTAGCTTCCTTAACTTTACTAATATTTTTTGATTTTGATTTCTTTTGCTAATAAGCTTGTAAGCCCCCGTTCCCGGGTACCTCACAGTTGGACAATCATCGCATCATTACATATATAATACATATATCATAAATTAAGCAGCGGAAATATGTTATCAAAAACCATTCATTTCATTGATAAATATTATTGTTAAGCAATACAACATTGTTAAATTACAAAAGTCCCATTCAATTGCATTACAAAACAACAATATTATTATGCGTGAATGGATGCCAGTCTTGCCCTGCCGAGTAGCCTCCCCGTGTGTCATACTCAGCAAAATTACATGCCAACTGAAAATGCATAAAGGTCAGCGTTACTGAGTAAGTTCTAGTTTTGTAAGTATTAAAATACTTTATACGGTTCATATATGAAAATACTCTTTTCATAAAAATACTTTCTTTACTTTCGTACGTGATCATTTATCGTACATACAACAAGGCATAACCTTATTCTTCATTCATTATCTCACATATTCATTCGTTTCGTACTTTATCATTATCTTTCATAATCGTTCGTTTCGTACTTTATCATTATCTTTCACTGTTTGTAGATCCTGTTAAGTTTTTCCCCCCATCGTGGCCCGAAGCCACCATTCTGGGCATAAAGCCTCATTACTATCTAGCACAAAACCCGTGGCCCGAAGTGTCAAACCCCGACCTACGGCGGAATCATCGGGGCGGATGAATGTGAAACGATTGTTCATAACTCATGGAATTAAATATGTTGAAATAATATTAAATGTCATTTTTCATTGAATAAAACTAGACAATTAAGTCATTACAATACAACAAAGATTTAAACAATAACAAAAGATATTTAATTAAACTAAGTCCAAGTCCTATATGAGCAAGAAGATTTCCTCAAGTAGTAATCCTGAAACATGTTAAAAATAAAAGGTCAACTTTGAAAGTTGGTGACTTTTCATGGGTTAAACACACACACACACACGCACACATATATATATACAAGTTTACAAGTAGCAATTCATGTCAATGGTTACGAATAAAGCAAGTTTTAGATAACATATAGCTACAATCAAACCTTGACCAAGAATAAGTTTACAAGTATAAAACGATTAGCTAAGTGTACTCGGTTCCCATGATGAACAAGCATACGTCATCAGGAGCCGACAATAACCTCGGCTTTAGCACCAAATAGGCTTGTCAGGCCCATAGATCTATGACGTCGCCAGGCTAGCAATAGTTAATGATTATCAATATATAATGTGTATCATATAAGACTCACAATATTACAAATAACCATGACAAAAAGTAAAGATGAATTGCATGTGCATTTACAAGTATGAAGATGTTTACAAGTGTAAGTTTATAAGGTTAACATGTTTCACCCTAAAATGTATGAAATAAAGTAAAAGGGGGCATGAAAAACTCACTTTGTATAATGATGGTTGTAGAGTACATAAGGAAGCTTAGATGTTCAAGAGTCAAATGTGATGTCCAAAAGGATAAAAAAGAAAACAATAACTTGAGGTCGGAATTCATTACAAGAAGTTAGGACGTTTAGAGAATGTCAAAAAGCGAAGGTAGATAGGAAAAAGATTATTGTACCAATTCTGGACAGAATGTTTGGTATGTGTTTGAACAGGTTTTAAAAATAGCAAAAGTTTCATAAAATTATAAAAATTTACATTTAACTAGTTCAGAGTCTCCCGGACAACTTTTGTTCAGAAATATTTTTATGGAAAATTCGTAAATAGGTCAAAACAGCAGCACAAGACAGAAGGTGCTAAAATGCGCACTTATCTTGTGAAGGCTGTTGTTGAGTCGTCCGATTGAGTTTGAAGAAGTATAAACTGTCGTTAAAAAGGTAATTTAATGAACTTAATATTAGAGTTTGATTTTACTCAAATTTAGTTCGTTATGACCAAGTTATGGTTAGTTGAAGTCAGATTATATTCTGCGAAATATGTAGTAAGACACTTATGTGCACTTTTAAAATTGCTAAAGCACGAAACGGGTTAGAACAAATTTATTATGTCGATATGTGGTATATTAGACTTCATTTGAGTTATAAAAAAATATTCCAAGACTTTATCATAGTCATCATTTAGAGAAATAATCTTGTGGAATAACCGAATACGGCGACATAGCCGTCCTTATGCAAACGGGATTCTCTTTGTTTACGTTAGCGTGTTCTTAGTTTGATTTAGGAATGTTAGTGATTGTTATAAGGTTAGTGAAAGTTAGAATGTTAATGATCAAATGATAATGATTAAAATTAAAAGAGATTTAGTAGAAAAAAGAATAAAAATAAGAACATAAGAACAATTGAATGTTAGGATGATTAAAACAATATAGATATATATAATATAAAAGCAATTATAAGGTTACCTTAGTATTAAAAACTTCTTGAAATTACTTGTAAAATAAAATTATTGAAATTAATCATAACCAATGGATTAAAGAATGATATGAGAGTGAGATTTTTAAAAAATGATCAAATGAAAATTGTGGCCTAAAGCTTACTTTTATAGTTGAGGTTAGGAGGGGGTTATGAATGATGTTAGTGGTGAGTTACAAGTCTTTTAAAAGGGGGTTATGATTGAAATTGAAATAAATATAAATTAAATAATTTAAATATATAAAAGAATAATTACAATTTAAACTCTAAATTAAAAATCTAATTTTAATTTAACAGCTTTTTTTTATTAAATCTTTATAGACTTTATAAATCTCATAAGAACTTGTAATTTCATTATTTATTTTAATTGAATATTTAAAATCTTATAAATATTAATACCATTTATAATTTATTTTATAAATTATAAAAATTATTATAAGTTGTTTAAATGATTTAATATATGAAATTGAATAAAACAATTGTCAATATTGGTTAAATTACACATTTAACGTATTTAATTCATTAAAATTATTAAAATAATTTAATAGAAAGTTTAAAATGGGTTCGGGTTTGAGTTTTAACTTGGAAAATGGTGGATGTTACACGAAGCCACCATTCCGGGCACAAAGCCTCATCATTTCCGGGATCGAGTGACAAGGATCATATTTCGTACTATGGATCAGTCACCAAGACTGATCCCCTTGTGTGTGAACCTTCATAGGTTAGCCAAAATCGCATGCTTTAATACACACAGTTGAGCTGACAACTCTTATGAGTTGTGTTCCTCCTTTCATTCTGCTTGTAAGCCTTTCCTTTCTGCTTGCAAGCCTTTTCTTTCTGCTTGCAAGCCTTTTCTTTCTTTCGCTATTTATGTTCCACTTTCATTATCTATTTCTTTAATGATAATACTTTACGTTTATGATCATAACACACCACGTAAAGTCACATATCAATATATAATAAAGAACATAAGTACAGATGATAATCATGCATAAAATAAGCATATACAAGCCACAAGTCAAGCTAGGGTCAAAACCCTAAAATCTCAAACTTCCTAAAATTTCAAAAAATAAACTAAGTGTTCTGGACGCATGGGAACTATGCAGGCGCATGAGCCCTGCTTAGGCGCATTATCACTATTCGGGTGCATGGCCCTACACTTAGCTGTTTTCACTAACTCGTGGGCGCATAAACTGTTCAGGCGCATGAGCCTACACTTAGGCGCCTGAGCAAAAACTTGGGCGCATGAACACTATTGGGGCGCATGACCCAATACTTAGGCGTCTGACCCAGTATTCTAGGCGCATCAACCACTATTCAGGCGCATGAAACACACTTAGTTATTCAAAGGCATAAAGTTGGGCACATAAGGTATTGTTTAGGTAAGAGGTACTGTTTGGGCGTACAAGGGTACTGTTTGGGCGTATGAACATCACTTACACTTTTCAAAGGCAAATTTCAGGCGCATGAGCCTTATTTAGGCACATGACCACCTGTTTAACATGTTTCACTACTATTTTCAGTCCCAAAAATCATTCTAACCTGTTCTAAGCTTGTCACTACCATTCTAAACACTAACAAAGCCTCAACAAGCATAACATGCCCATACACATACACATATACATACGGTTACACACATAACATTTGTCAAAATGTTTTTACATACATTTTCAGCCCCAAAACTTTTAAAAACATGTAAAGACCGGGGTCTAGAAACTCACCTAGACTGCTTCCAAGCTTAACTCCTTCAACTTGAACTTTCAAAGATTTTTAACACCTAAACATGTCAATACACCCAACCGAACACATATACACACATAAGAACACATACTCTCGGTTCATAGTCGGAAACACAACAAAACCGAGCCAATTAAGCATGAATTACTTACCTAAACTCAAAAATTCTTCTTCTTCTTCTTGAAACCGAGAGAAAACCTTGTTTTCTTTCTTCTTCTTTTGGTTCGACAAAAGCATATGGAAAAAGGTGATTATAGGCGGCCATTCCCCATAAATATTATAATATTTGACTTTTTGTACTATTTACACTTTACCCCCTTTCACTTTATTCCCTTTTTTTTCCTTCTTTATACTTTATGTTTTCTTTTCTTTTGATCAAAATTCCGGTTGTTACAAGTCCACCCCCTTAAAAAGGTTTCATCCCTGAAACCCGTCAGTCTTCGAATGACTGTGGGTAATGTTGTCTCATATCTTCTTCCGTCTCCCACGTAGACTCTGAACCCTTTGACGTTTCCACTACACCCGCACCAGTGGAACCACTTTATTCCTCAATCTTTTCTCTTTCCTATCGATGATTGCCACTGGTTTCTCCATATAATTAAGTCATTCATCCACTTCGATATCATCCAGTGATACAATCATATCTTCATCAACTAAGCACTTTCTTAGATGAGATACATGGAATGTCGGATGAATTCCATAACTCATCAGGCAGTTCTAACTTCTAATCGATAGGCCACGTCTCCTACTCGTGTGATAATTCGGAATGGTCCTATATACCTTGGGTGTAGCTTGCCCTTCTTCTGGAACCGGATGATTCCCATCCAAGGTGAGACCTTCAACATAACTCAGTTGCCCACCTTGAATTCAATCGGTCTACGCCTCTTGTCAACGTACGAATTTTGTCTATCCTTTGTTGCGTTCATAAAAACCTTGATCTTTTCTAACTTTTCAGTTGTAGCCTCGGTCACCTCAAGGCTTCGCAACTCTTTCTGTCCAATGTCACCCCAACATACGGGCGTCCTACATCTTCTACTACATAAAATCTCATAAGGAGGCATACCAATGTTGGCATGATAACTGTTGTTGTATGAGAATTCTGCTAACGGTAAGTGATCATCCCAACTTCCTCCAAAATCGATCACGCATGCGCGAAGCATATCCTCGAGCGTCTAAATCGTTCTCTCAGATTGACCATATGTCTGAGGATGATAAACCGTGCTAATATGTAGCCTCGTCCCCATCGCATCATTGAATATCTTCCAAAATTTGGATGTAAATCGAGTGTCACGATCAGACACAATAGACACTGGCATACCATGACGAGCTACAATCTACTTGATGAACAGATCCGCCAGTCTCTCATATGAATATGTCTCACGGATCGGTAAGAAGTGAGCACTCTTGGTTAAACGATCAACTATCAACCAAATGGTATCGTACCCCTTCGCCGTATGAGGCAGCTTATTAATAAAGTCCATGGTGATGTGCTTCATCTTCCACTCGGGTATATCCAATGGTTGGATCTTCCCATATGGTTTCTGATGTTCCGCCTTCACTTGTAGACAAGTAAGGCACTTACTCACATACTCCGCTACGTCACGCTTCATACCCGGCCACCAATAATCCTTCTTCATGTCCTGGTACATCTTTGTGGAACCTGGATGAATCAAGTATCGAGTCTTATGAGCTTCATCCATAATTCGTCCCCTTAGATCTCCGTATCGGGGAATCCATATCCGCCCAAAGCGAGTTCTCACCCCGTGTGTGTTTTCTCCCAACTCCGTGACTAGACCTCTTATCCTTTCAGAGTTAAGGTGATCTTCTTTCAATGCCTCATCTTGAAATCCTTTGATTTACTTATCACGTCCGAGGTCATAACCAACTTATAAGAATTCACTCGAATCGGTTCCGGTCTCTCTATTCGGCTAAAGGCGTCCGCCACAACGTTGGCCTTGCCCGGGTGATAATGGATCTCACAGTCATAATATTTGATGAGCTCTAACCATCTCCTCTGTCTCATGTTGAGATCCTTTTGCTTGAAAAAGTACTTCAAGCTTTTGTGGTCGGTGAAGATGGTGCACTTCGTCCCGTATAAGTAGTGCCTCCAAATTTTCAACGTACAGACCACAACTGCTAACTCCAAATCATTGGTGGGATAATTGACTTTGTGGGTTTTTAGCTGTCAGGATGTGTAGGCTATTACCCTTCCACGTTGCATTAACACGCATCCTAGCCCCGAATAAGAAGCATCCGAATACACCACTAGGTCTTCACTCCCTTCAGGTAATCTCAAGACAGGAGCTTGAGTCAATCTCGTTTTTAACTCATCGAAAGCATCCTCCTGTTCTCGACCCCACACAAATTTCACATCCTTGCGGGTCAATTTAGTCAAAGGTGAGGCTATCTTGGAAAAGTCTTGAATGAATCTCCTGTAATAACCCGCCAAACCCAAGAAACTACGGATCTCGGATGGTGTCTTTGGAGACTTCCATTGCATCACCATCTCAACCTTTGCCGGGTCCACCATGATTCCTTTAGCATTTACCATATGACCTAAAAATTGCACCTCGCGCAACCAAAAAGCACACTTAAAGAAATTAGCGTACAACTTCTCTCTTCTAAGTGTCTCTAACACCTCACGCATGTGGCCGGCATGTTCTTCCTCACTTCTTGAATAAATCAGGATATCATCAATAAACACAATCACTGATTTATCTAATATTGGCCGACACACTCGGTTCATCAAATCCATAAAGGCAGCTGGCGCGTTAGTTAGACCAAAAGACATGACAAGAAACTCGTAGTGTCCATAACGCGTGCGAAAAGCTGTCTAAGGAATATCTTGCTCCTTCACCTTCAACTGATAGTAACCAGATCGAATATCTATCCTCGAGAACCAACTGTCACCTTGGAGCTGATAAAAAAGTCTTCAATCCTCGGTAACGTATGCTGATTCTTCACCGTCAATTTATTCAGTTCTCGATATTCGATGCACATCCGCATATTACCGTCTTTCTTATTCACAAATAAGACCCAAGAACCCCATGGAGAGATATTCGGTCGAATGAACACTTTATCCATTAACTCCTGCAGTTGAGCCATTAGTTCCTTCATCTTGGTAGGAGCTAATTGATACGGTGCCTTGGCAAAGGGTTGAGCACCGGGTATCAGGTCAATCTGAAACTCAATCTCACGATCCGGTGGCACATCTGGCAAGTCTTCTGGGAATACGTCCGGAAAGTCATGCAGAACCGGCACACCAGACAGTTGGGGTACTCACGTATCCACATCTTTCATGTAAGCCAGGTAGGCACTACATCCACGCCTCATGTACTTCCCTGCCACTACCATCGAGATCACCTTTAGAACCGTAGTGATGCGATCACCGCAAACTGTCACCGAACTTCCATCGGGCGCAACTAATCGAATCATCTTCTTGTGACACACGATGTTTACTTCATAGGTTGCTAACCATTCCATCCCTAGTACTACATCGAATCCGCCTAGGGGCATCACATGTAATTTGGCAGAAAACCTATGACCTTCTAGTTCTATGGCACAGTCCTCTATCATATCTATAATTCTAGTAGACTTACCAATAGCAGTTTTTACATTGAATGGCTCATCAATACTTTTACTACTGCTAGGCAATTTAGCATGGAAAGCAGTAGAAATAAAACTCCTACAAGCTCCAGAATCAAATAATATGGAGGCACAACTTTGATTTACTAGAAACATACCTGACATGACAACAGGTTCCTCTCTGGCCTCCTCCCGCGTCATCATGAAGGCTCTAGCGCTTGCCCTCTGTCCTCCTTCCTCCGGCTTCTTTTACATCCCGGAACCCTCAGCTTATGGCTTCTTGCAATCTCTACTCACATGGCCCTCCTCGCCACAGTTATAACACCGTATAACTCCATACATCTTTGCCACATGACCGGGTCTTCCATACTTGAAGCACACACTTATTCCCCACTTGCATTCACCAATGTGCTCCCTCCCACATCTACCGCATTTCTTCATTCCTAAGCTTGATGACACCACCCGACAGTCTTCCACCTTCCTCCTTTTATTGTTTGGAGTAAAACCACCATGTCCAAACTATTTCTTGCCCCATCTTTTATCACCACCACTCGTCTTCTTCAGCTCCACCACCGCCGACTCCTCTCTTTCGTCATACAGCCAACCCGCCAGGTCTACTACCGACCGAAAGTCAGCCGGTCTTGTAGCAATCAGATGCCTGCGGATGTCAGTTGGCAATCCTTGGATGTACTTCTTTATCTTCCTTGACATCGGTGTCACCTGATCCGGCACCAACCTTTCCATCTCATTAAACTTGGTGGTGTATTGCTGGTGTGTCATGGTGTCTGCCTCAAGCTGTTGGAACTCCCTTTCAATTTTGTCCAACTCTCGGTGAGGATAGAACTCCTCAATTACGAACTTCTTCAGTTCTAGCCACTTTATCTTTCCAATGGCCCTACTACCCTCGGCCCGGACAATGTTGTCCCACCAGCATAAGGCCGAGTCCACAAACGAGTGGGTAGCAAACTTCACATTCTGATCTTCTCGACACTCGTTGATAGCAAGCACCGCCTCCATCTCCCTCACCCATCAGTGAGCAGCAGCAGCATTGTCATTTCCATCAGACGTTTGGGGGCTTGCACCTTTAAAATGCCCTATAATTACAGCCCCGTGTAGTTTCCTACACTGCTTCTTCCTCCTCCTCCTCACTCGATACAACCGTCTCGGTCTCTGATCGTTCCCACTCTTCCCTTCCTGTGGTCCTTGTCCTCTCTTTCTTCTCATCCTCCCTTACGGCCTTAATAACTTCAGTCACCACAGACAGCAGAATTGTCTGTATGACTTGGTGCACTTCCTCTACTACTGCCTCTTTCACCGAGGCCCTTAAGTTCGCACATCACCACCTTCCTGGTGATGCATCTCGGGCTCTTCATGGGCCCTCTCAGTAGTCTTAGCCTTATTCCTAGTAACACGTGGTTCAGCACCACGTCAGCCATGTACTCTACCCTAGAGGTCTTAGAAGATCTACCTCCAGCCATTCTCTAATCACTATAAGATTCAAGCACTAACACGGTCATTCAAGGTAATAGCTCAGTTTATGTCAAGTATAGTAAGTCCCTAATTACAGTGGCCGGTTATGATTAGCCACTTACTTTACTCTTCACACCCTAATCATCTCCTATCCTGACTACATCAGCATCTAAATCTACTACGAGCACATAATCAAATAGCACACACATAACTCCAATTATCTTCGAGAAAAGAAATACCTAATGACACGTAGCTACTCGGGCTGTCATCCCTTTCCTTTAGTCTCATTCTCAGTTTAAGATTAGGTTTTTAAAAATATTTTACCCAATTCACTTAAACTTTAGCTCTGATACCAACTTGTAAGGCCCCGTTCCCGGTACCTCACAGTTGGACAATCATCGCATCATTACATATATAATACATATTTCATAAATTAAGCAGCGGAAATATGTTATTAAAACCATTCATTTCATTGATAAATACTGTTGTTAAACAATACAACATTGTTAAATTACAAAAGCCTTATTTAATTACATTACAAAACAATAATATTATGCATGAATGGATGTCAGTCTTACCCTGTCGAGTAGTCTCCCCGTGTGCCATAAGGAACAAAAAAGTATTTGTAAAAGTATTATGACAATTACTTATAAAACTCAAATAAAAGTATTTGTAATAAAAACATTTTGTAAATATTATTTAACACGAAATGTGTCTAGAAATAATTAGTTCAAAAAAGTTAAAATATTATGACAAGTACTTATAAAACAATACAAAAGTTTTTTTTATTTATTATATTTTCGAAAAGAAAGTTTATTTCCAAAACTTAGAAACCAAAACATCAAGTATTTCGAAAGAAAAAGATTTAAACACTATTTTAACTATGTTCAGAGTTTTATAAAAAAATAATTTTTATTTTCTTGTTAAGTTATACTGATTTATTATATGTTCTTTATTGATATAATTTGAGTTATCGTTTAATAGATTAAAAAACCATTAGATAGTAAGTATGAATTCAAGTATTAAGGATGTAGAGTGGTGCATTTAAGATGATAATTACAATTCCTTCTTGTGACATGTGAATCCTGTATTTAGGAAACGAACTCTCTAATTGGTTAAGTTATAGTCAAATTTAATTAATACATTAGACTATAGTGTAATTAGAAATTAGACTAGGGTGTATTTAGAAAAACCTTTGTTTTTAATTTTGAGCCCTAGGTGCAGTAGTGCACACAATTACATATACATATAAAAAAATTTAAATTTTAGGCCTTATTATTTTGGGAGGCCCAAAGCCCTAGCATGAGCCATAGATGTTATTGATCCGGCCATAGCTAACAATACGCTCAACAAATCGTGCACACATCTTGTGTTGCTTTCGCTTGTTCAGTGTGGACTCCATTTATAGGAGTGAAGTACAGAGACATAGTTAATAGACTTTTCCAATGTATATGTTAAGGATAATAATGGTGCATTAGTGCTAAGCCTAACATGGCTTATATACAAAATGTGAAAAGACTTGTTAGATGAATATAATTAATCATTGGTAATGGAATCCTATTATGTAAATATATTTTTACAAGTGTGAATTAAAGATTAACATATGGAATTCTAATAGAATCATAAGCGGTATTTTAAATTTATTCTACATCGATGCTACTTGGTGTGATTTGTTATTTCGATTAATTTATACATCAAAACCGAAACTAAACTGCAATGTTTGGTTAATATATTGATTACGCCTTAATCGAATCATCACTTAACTTTTTGTTTGGCTAAGTTATTTTCTCACCCTACTAATATGAATCAACCTATTTACAGTTATATCATTTTAATTTTAGTCGATTGAAATTTTATTTCTCTTCTAATCTATAGTACTATAATAAGCATGAATGAGAGATAGAATTATGATTTTTCACACATTTTAAGACACTCATATTAAAAGTTATAGGCTAAGTCTCCTTCCCCTATTTTCTTTTCATCTCTACCCCTCCTTTAATATCGATCAATCTATTCTTTAATGCTTTATTGTTAATTACTCTTTGTAGTGAGGTTTGGTGTTTAGAATATGAAGATTATAATTGTGAACATGTATGACATTAACATAAATATTTTGGTTACTTGGTTTGTAAGTTGTAACCCAACATTATTTCTTGATGTTTGAACTTTAATCGATTTGGCATAGACGCACAATCATACATGCAAGTATTATAAAAGAGCATCAACTAGAAAACAGTTAACCGAATCAGTTAACATAGTTTTACGGTTAAAGGTTTCTATTCATGAACTGTAACACCCCAACCCGGAGAGGCTGACGTGTCACTATTACAGATATCAAATCAAAAACCAAATCCATGATATTAAAGAGATAATCTCAAGCAAAACCAGATAATCCGAAAGAACCTAATTAAGTTATTCATTACATCAATTAAAGTAAAATACAATCTTGATCTTCAACCACTCTTCACTGATTTCCCGGAACCCCCTGATTACCTACAATCAAATAAGAAAACACCACAAAAGAAAATACGGCTGAGCCAAAAGTTGCTCAGTGACGGAAATAACAATAGTAACAATACGAAACATAAAATACTTATATCTGAATACTGAACGGATCATATGATACTGAAACGGAAATCTGAATCGGAACATATAATACTGATACTGAACTGAACATGTAATACTGAACTGAACTGATCTACACGACACGTATATACAAACAAAATAAGTCGTGTAATGTAAGAAGTACCCAGAGCCAAAACTGAACTGATAAGTACATAGCTAGCTAGACTATGCACTAATGAGATGGTGTGTGGGGCGTACACACATGATTCCATCCCCCGGAACTGAACTGAACTGAACTGAACTAGGATCGATCCATCCGCCTCCCAGATATTATGGCCAAAGTACTACCTGAGTACTAACGTGTTAACGGAGACGCCGTGAACTATTTATTACACACCGTCACGAAAAGTGTCACATCATTGACGCCACAATGACATGTCGGAGAGCTCGGGTAACAGAGTATTAATCAAATGGTAGTACAACTACCAACATATAACGTATCAATGGAACATTTATAGGAACATGCAATAATGAGCACAATTCATAAAATATATATTGCATGCTACAGGTCTCACTAAATAACACTAATGAGTCGAACGAATCGGAGAATAATTAAATAATAAGGATATACGACTAATAAAGGCTAAACGATTCATATTAACGGAAATAACATATCAAAAATCCGTACTACAAAGTAACGGAACAGAATTTATACTATGATAAAGATAACCAAGAATCCGTACCTTATACACGAATGACAATAATCAGAAAAAGGTTTAGGCTCGGTTAACGCCGCGAGAACCTACGATAACGTAACGCAAATTATAATCTGAAAAATTCCAGTTCTGCCCTTGTCTTTCGCACTCGTTAAAAATACTAAACGACGTTTAAAAATTCTGAAAATCTCCAGTTTACTAGATTAGTGATTTCTAAACAACTTTCATTTAGAAAAGTTTCTGAATTGGATTACCGAAATATGAGAAAAACGTGGATCTTTACGGCTGCGCAGAACTGCTAGCTGTTACGAAAACGACTATTTGGAGGTCTAAACGAATGAGTTTTTCGATGTTTTATATATCAACAGATTCGTCTTTCGACGAACTTCGTCATGGACATAAGATTTAACTGATTTGAATCTGTTATGAAAAAGTTATGGCCTCCGTAAGTTGGCTGTAAAATACGGCCTAATTCAACTATTTAAAGCTTATTTTTTAACGAAATAAACTATTTATAACGATATAAACATAAATTGTTAAGGTTTTTAATAAGTTAATTTACAGAAACGAATTAGGTACTTTTATAAAATAAGTCTTATATTTAACCTGATTTTTACCATTTATTTAAAAGAATTCATAGGAATAATTAAACTAAATGTCTTGTTATATTGTTTTATAAATGTTTAATCTTAACGAAAATTACAGAAAATCAAGTTGATGATTTTGAAATAAACAGGGATTATAAAAAGGATTTTTATAATTTTTAGGAATTTTTACAAAATTTTAAAAGGTTATATAAGGCTTAAAAAAATATGGAGAGGCTCGGGTTCGAACCCGGGACCTCCAACACTTCAACCCACGCACCAACCACTGAACCAAAGGCCTAAGCCGCGTTATAGTTCTGCTTTTAATTCTTTTAACCAATCTCAAACCCAAACCCCCAAATCCTTCAAGAACCCTAATTCCCAAATCACCCAAATCGAACATTCAAAAGAGTATGTTAATCAACAGAAGTTTAGGGCTTTTAATCCCCACCTAGAATCGAGCTAATAGGTGTGTTCAATTGCTTGCTAATCAATCCCGAATCCGAAATCCCCAATTTCAACCCGTATAAACCCTAGAATCGAAATCTATCAAATTGAACATCGATTGATGATTGTTTATTGAATTAAGCATAGGGCTTTCATTCCTAGACTAAAATCGAGTAAGTAGGTGGCTTTAATTACCTCTATGATGATGAGATGAAGCTGAACTGATCGAAGAATGGGTCGCGGTCACGTGGTGATCGTTGAATGAGCAAACCTCGATGGAATTCAAATTAAATTGACAGGAAGCTTCTAATGTTGATATAGATCAAAAGCCCTTTATCAATTTATGTTAAAATTGGTCGGAGATGGGTTCCTAATAGAGTTGCAGGTCCGCGACGAGAGGGTATTCGAATGGAGTGATTGTTTTTGTTTGTTGCAAACGAACTCAAAGGAATGTTTTAAACGTTTAAATGATTGTGTAGGTAAAGTTAATTTGGATTATTTTGTCCGTTTAGTGCGATTAGCACATGGTGGTCGGCCGAAAGTTACAATCCCACTACACCGACTCTAAAAATCAAATTGATGTGGGGTATGGTGTTCGAATCCCACTCGAATGTGTCGGGAACCAATGATTGAGCCCAAACCGCGTGGTTTTTGGTTGTGGAGGCTCGCCGGAGGGCCGGCTTTTTGGCCGGAATTAACACCCGCCGGAACTGCGGGTAGAGGAGAGAGAAGAGGGGTATTTTTTTTTCAATTTACAGAAATGGTCCCTGTGGTTTAAGCTTCTTTTAATTTGTGCACAACTTATAAATTCAAGTTTTCAAAATATCAAAAATATCCCCTGAACCTTTTATTATTATTATTATTTTTTTTATATGGGTATTATAATTCTACCCCCCTTAAAAAAATTTCGTCCATGAAATTGCTAGATACAGATCGAACAAAGATATGATATAACGTACGCGGAGTAATGGAAATCAGCAAGTGAACAAAATCACTCATAATTATCCAATTGCTGAAACGGAATCGATTCGATAGACAACATCGTATAAGAGATAACTAATGTGATGTTCAAGAAGCAGATAACTGATAACTTCTTAACTGATAACAGAAACATATAGCAGATAATAACTAAGAGGTAAATAGATACGGATATTGAGAACGGATTTCATCTTCTATCTCCCATGTAGCTTCACGTTCGGAATGGTTTTTCCATAATACTTTAACAAAAGGAATGGTTTTCCTACGCATAATGCGCTCTTGTCGGTCAAGTATGGCCTCGGGTTCCTCCTCGAACGATAAGTCTTCACGAATCAAATGAAGTGGGTAGTTAACCACGTGAATAGGATGATAATTGTATCCCCTTAAAAGAGATACATGAAAGACGTTATGCACATGTGATAGTTGAGGTGGTAAAGCCAAACGATACGAAACCTCGCCAACTCTTTCTAGGATTTCAAAGGGTCCGATAAACCGTGGACTAAGCTTCCCTTTTAGACCAAAACGTCGTACGCCTTTGCAAGGCGAAACCTTCAGGAACACTTTGTCACCGACCTTAAACTCCAAAAGTCGACGGTGTCGGTCTGCATAGCTTTTCTGTCTACTTTGAGCTTCCTTTAACTTTTCTCTAGCAATAGCAATTTTCTCATTCGTGATCTGAACTAACTCGGGTCCTTCGATGATTCTCTCACCGACTTCTTCCCAACAAACAGGTGCCCTACATTTACGACCATACAACAATTCGAAAGGTGCCATGCCAATGCTAGCTTGCCAACTATTATTGTAAGCAAACTCGACCAAACACAAGTACTCATCCCAGTTCCCAGTCCACTCTAAGGCACAAGCTCGAAGCATGTCCTCAAGTGTCTGAATAGTACGCTCCGACTGACCGTCAGTCTGCGGATGAAACGCTGTACTAAACCTCAACTTGGTACCCCATGCAGCTTGCAAACCCTTCCAAAAGCGAGAAGTGAACCTCGGGTCTCGATCAGACACGATTGACACCGGAG
This sequence comes from Flaveria linearis, assembly GCA_024085815.1. Classification (NCBI taxonomy): domain Eukaryota; kingdom Viridiplantae; phylum Streptophyta; class Magnoliopsida; order Asterales; family Asteraceae; genus Flaveria; species Flaveria linearis. The sequence goes on from CM044011.1 coordinate 63,031,237, forward strand.
TGCCATGAAGTCTAACAATCTCTTGTGTAAACACTTCAGACAGTTTGCTAACTGAAAATCCTTGCTGAATTGGGAGAAAGTGAGCTGACTTTGACAATCTGTCAACGACAACCCATATCGTATCATTTTTCTTAAATGTCCTTGGCAACCCTGTCACAAAATCCATGGAAATATCATCCCATTTCCATACAGGAATAGGTAGTGGCTGAAGCAAACCACTAGCTCTTTGATGCTCAATCTTGACCTGTTGACAAGTAAGGCAACGGCTAACATACTTAGCCACATCCTCTTTCATTCCATTCCACCAAAAGTTCTGACGAAGGTCCCGATACATCTTAGTAGATCCAGGATGAATAGAAAACGGAGAACTATGTGCCTCAGCTAATAACGATTCTCGAAGAGAAGAATCATTAGGCACACATAAACGTTTACCACACCAGATTACCCCATGTTCATCTACTCTGAATTCTGATTGTTTACCAATCTCCACATTCTGTAAGATTGCCCAGAGTTCACCATCGTCTTTCTGTGCGTTCTTAATCCGGAATATTAAGTCTGATTCAATCTGGAGTGTTGCGAGATATCCGTTACTCTTGCCAATATGTAGGCCAATACCCAATCTATCAAGATCGGTAATGTTCTGAGGCTGTAACTGTAGGGAGGCTACTGTTCCTGAGCTCTTCCTGCTAAGAGCATCAGCCACCACATTGGCCTTTCCCGGATGATATTGAATATTGGCATCATAATCTTTTAACAACTCTAACCATCTTCTCTGCCTCATGTTTAGTTCCTTTTATGTGAAAATATATTTCAAGCTCTTGTGATCAGTAAAAATATCACAAGTCTCTCCGTAAAGATAGTGACGCCATATTTTCAATGCGAAAATAACAGCAGCGAGTTCAAGATCATGCGTAGGATAATTAACCTCGTAAGGTTTCAGCTGCCGCGAAGCATAAGCAATGACCTTACCATGCTGCATTAGCACACATCCAAGTCCCTTTTAGAGGCATCGCTGTAAATCTGATATCCACCCGTGCTCGATGGAAGTGTGAGAACAGGAGCAGACACCAATCTTTTCTTGAGCTCTTCAAAACTTTTCTCTCGTTCATCATTCCAAGAATACTTAACCCCTTTCCTTAACAGTTGCGTAAGGGGTAAAGCTATAACCGAAAAACCTTCAACAAATCTGCGGTAGTAACCAGCAAGGCCAAGAAAACTACGGACTTCTGTGGCTGAGGTCGGTCTAGGCCACTTAGTGATCGCCTCAACTTTAGCAGGGTCCATCATAATACCCTCCGCAGAAACAACATGACCCAAAAAGGCTACCTTGCTCAGCCAAAATTCACACTTTGAAAATTTAGCATAAAGCTTCTTTTCGCGTAGTGTTTCGAGCACGATACGAAGGTGATTCTCATGCTCCTCCTTACTTTTAGAATAAATTAAGATGTCATCGATAAATACAATGACGAACTTATCGAGGAACTTGCGGAAGACTCGGTTCATTAGGTCCATGAATACGGCCGGGGCATTAGTTAACCCGAACGGCATAACCAGGAACTCATAGTGACCATACCGAGTACGGAAGGCAGATTTAGGGACGTCAGAATCTTTGATCTTTAGCTGATGATAACCAGACCTCAGATCGATTTTAGAGAAACACTTTGCACCCTGAAGCTGATCAAATAAATCATCAATACGAGGCAGAGGGTAACGATTACGGATAGTGATCTTGTTGAGTTCTCTGTAGTCAATGCAGAGTCTCAAAGAACCATCTTTCTTCTTCACGAATAGGACCGGTGCGCCCCAAGGTGAGACGCTTGGTCTAATAAATCCCAAATCTAATAATTCCTGTAACTGCTCCTTTAACTCTTTAAGCTCCATAGGTGCCATACGATACGGTGCCTTAGAAATCGGTTCAGCACCTGGAATAAGATCAATAGTGAATTCTACCTCGCGATCTGGTGGAAGTCCGGGTAACTCCTCAGGAAATACGTCAGGAAAATCACATACAATCGGATAATCAGATATGTTTAGCTTTTCAGAAGATGTAGCTTTCACTGAAGCTAGGAATCCCACGCAACCGTGCGACAAGAGTTTCTGAGCTTTAAACGCAGAGATGATTTTCAACGATTTCCGAGGCTGAGTCCCTTGATAAACGAGTTCAGGGCATTGAGGATTTCCAAATAAAACACGACGAGTCTGGCATTCAATAGTAACGTGATGTCGAGTCAACCAGTCCATACCAAGTATGACATCAAAGTCACTCATTTGCATAGGAAACAAATCAGCTTTACGAATAATAGACTCGATTCTAATCGGACAATCTCTATAGACATGCGAGATGATAGTCGACTCTCCTAATGGAGTCGTAATAACCAAAGCGTGCTCTAAAGCAGTCGGTGCAGTCCTTAAGTACTTAGTAAACAAAAGAGATACGACAGAATGCGTAGCGCCCGTATCAAATAAGACATAAATATCCCGCTTTCCTATGCAAAGGGTACCGGAGATCATACCTAGGGCATTTACTATCAGTATCGGATAAGACATATATAGATATATAATACGTTGCTAACTAAGGGGTCATAAATATACCTAGTGCGTTAGCCGCTTCATTTGCAGTGAGTGCAAAAACTCGTCCTCCGGTTGCAGGTTTAGCTTGATTCCCTCCAGCGTCATTACGAGGGTCACGCTGAGGGCAATCCCTAATCATGTGTCCTGCACGTCCGCATCTGAAACATAATCCTCCGGCCAGACGACAAACTCCCTTATGAAGTTTCCCGTATGTGTTACACGGAGGGATAGCATTCCGATCCTGATTAGGGTGCTGCTGATTTGGTGGTTGAGCACGAGTAGGAGCCTGCTGAGTCTGATTATGAGTTGATTTCTGGTTCTGGTTTCGATTTTCCATGATCGGGAGTTATTGTTGTTGTTGCGATCGAAACGGTTTCGACGGTCTCGTGATGGTGAAGACTGATTCTTATTCGTATGAGAAGATGACTGATCATGGTCATTCTCTCTAGGCCGCTTACGGTTATCATCATACGACTTCCTTCCATTCTTTTTATCATTATATAGGTTTTTAACAGCATCAACCACTTCATTAATATCTTTAAACCAATGATTCAATATAAACTTTCGATCCCTTTCACATATGGCCCACTGAAAATTTTCTGTCTGCTCTTGCGGTGAGCCTGCAGATGCACCAAGAAAACTCACCAATCGCGTAAATCGTGTCTTGAAATCTGTTATGTGCTTGTCATCCCTCTGTCTAATATTAGCATATTGTCTACGATACTCAGTGCGGTCAGCAGCAGTGAAGTATTCCTCATAAAACATTCCTCGGAATTTATCCCAAGGAAGTGTAGCTGCATATTCGTTTCCTCCTCTAGCTTGTTTCACAGTCGTCCACCATCTGTGAGCATCATCTTCTAACTTGTAAGTAGCCAACCTTACTTTGTATACGTCCTCAACACCAAGTACCTCAAACAATTTCTCAATATGACTGATCCAGTTTTGCACCTCGACCGGATCATTGGAAGTACTGAAAGACTTAGGCCTTTGCTTCTGAAAACGTTCCAACCAGACATGAATACCATCACGGGGTGGTGGTGTATTATCACTAGAAGGTGCTCCTGTGTTGTTCCCGCCAGAAGGTGGCTCTGAGTTATTTCCACCGGGTGGAGGTCCTGTGTTGTTTCCCTCCGAATTTGCATGTTGCATCTGCTGGATGACTGTTTGAGCAGTCTGAGTCATCAGATTAGGGAGTATTCCAGAAATAGCAGCGTTTACGGCATTAGCAACAAGGGTTTCAAGAGGAGTATCAGATGAGGGGCCATTCGAGTTATTGCGGTTGTTCACACGTCTCTTAGGAGCCATCTGAAATGAAGATACACGTGTGAATACTGGAATTTTGATTGGGAACAAAAATTAGATCCTAACCCAACGTCTACCCATTACCTCACAAGTTTATTATTAATGTTTAAGTTTTCTATAGGAAAGAGCCTTTGCTCTGATACCATAACTGTAACACCCCAACCCGGAGAGGCTGACGTGTCACTATTACAGATATCAAATCAAAAACCAAATCCATGATATTAAAGAGATAATCTCAAGCAAAACCAGATAATCCGAAAGAACCTAATTAAGTTATTCATTACATCAATTAAAGTAAAATACAATCTTGATCTTCAACCACTCTTCACTGATTTCCCGGAACCCCCTGATTACCTACAATCAAATAAGAAAACACCACAAAAGAAAATACGGCTGAGCCAAAAGTTGCTCAGTGACGGAAATAACAATAGTAACAATACGAAACATAAAATACTTATATCTGAATACTGAACGGATCATATGATACTGAAACGGAAATCTGAATCGGAACATATAATACTGATACTGAACTGAACATGTAATACTGAACTGAACTGATCTACACGACACGTATATACAAACAAAATAAGTCGTGTAATGTAAGAAGTACCCAGAGCCAAAACTGAACTGATAAGTACATAGCTAGCTAGACTATGCACTAATGAGATGGTGTGTGGGGCGTACACACATGATTCCATCCCCCGGAACTGAACTGAACTGAACTGAACTAGGATCGATCCATCCGCCTCCCAGATATTATGGCCAAAGTACTACCTGAGTACTAACGTGTTAACGGAGACGCCGTGAACTATTTATTACACACCGTCACGAAAAGTGTCACATCATTGACGCCACAATGACATGTCGGAGAGCTCGGGTAACAGAGTATTAATCAAATGGTAGTACAACTACCAACATATAACGTATCAATGGAACATTTATAGGAACATGCAATAATGAGCACAATTCATAAAATATATATTGCATGCTACAGGTCTCACTAAATAACACTAATGAGTCGAACGAATCGGAGAATAATTAAATAATAAGGATATACGACTAATAAAGGCTAAACGATTCATATTAATGGAAATAACATATCAAAAATCCGTACTACAAAGTAACGGAACAGAATTTATACTATGATAAAGATAACCAAGAATCCGTACCTTATACACGAATGACAATAATCAGAAAAAGGTTTAGGCTCGGTTAACGTCGCGAGAACCTACGATAACGTAACGCAAATTATAATCTGAAAAATTCCAGTTCTGCCCTTGTCTTTTCGCACTCGTTAAAAATACTAAACGACGTTTAAAAATTCTGAAAATCTCCAGTTTACTAGATTAGTGATTTCTAAACAACTTTCATTTAGAAAAGTTTCTGATTTGGATTACCGAAATATGAGAAAAACGTGGATCTTTACGGCTGCGCAGAACTGCTAGCTGTTACGAAAACGACTATTTGGAGGTCTAAACGAATGAGTTTTTCGATGTTTTATATATCAACAGATTCGTCTTTCGACGAACTTCGTCATGGACATAAGATTTAACTGATTTGAATCTGTTATGAAAAAGTTATGGCCTCCGTAAGTTGGCTGTAAAATACGGCCTAATTCAACTATTTAAAGCTTATTTTTTTAACGAAATAAACTATTTATAACGATATAAACATAAATTGTTAAGGTTTTTAATAAGTTAATTTACAGAAACGAATTAGGTACTTTTATAAAATAAGTCTTATATTTAACCTGATTTTTACCATTTATTTAAAAGAATTCATAGGAATAATTAAACTAAATGTCTTGTTATATTGTTTTATAAATGTTTAATCTTAACGAAAATTACAGAAAATCAAGTTGATGATTTGAAATAAACAGGGATTATAAAAAGGATTTTTATAATTTTTAGGAATTTTTACAAAATTTTAAAAGATTATATAAGGCTTAAAAAAAAATATGGAGAGGCTCGGGTTCGAACCCGGGACCTCCAACACTTCAACCCACGCACCAACCACTGAACCAAAGGCCTAAGCCGCGTTATAGTTCTGCTTTTAATTCTTTTAACCAATCTCAAACCCAAACCCCCAAATCCTTCAAGAACCCTAATTCCCAAATCACCCAAATCGAATATTCAAAAGAGTATGTTAATCAACAGAAGTTTAGGGCTTTTAATCTCCACCTAGAATCGAGCTAATAGGTGTGTTCAATTGCTTGCTAATCAATCCCGAATCCGAAATCCCCAATTTCAACCCGTATAAACCCTAGAATCGAAATCTATCAAATTGAACATCGATTGATGATTGTTTATTGAATTAAGCATAGGGCTTTCATTCCTAGACTAAAATCGAGTAAGTAGGTGGCTTAATTACCTCTATGATGATGAGATGAAGCTGAACTGATCGAAGAATGGGTCGCGGTCACGTGGTGATCGTTGAATGAGCAAACCTCGATGGAATTCAAATTAAATTGACAGGAAGCTTCTAATGTTGATATAGATCAAAAGCCCTTTATCAATTTATGTTAAAATTGGTCGGAGATGGGTTCCTAATAGAGTTGCAGGTCCGCGACGAGAGGGTATTCGAATGGAGTGATTGTTGTTTGTTTTGTTGCAAACGAACTCAAAGGAATGTTTTAAACGTTTAAATGATTGTGTAGGTAAAGTTAATTTGGATTATTTTGTCCGTTTAGTGCGATTAGCACATGGTGGTCGGCCGAAAGTTACAATCCCACTACACCGACTCTAAAAATCAAATTGATGTGGGGTATGGTGTTCGAATCCCACTCGAATGTGTCGGGAACCAATGATTGAGCCCAAACCGCGTGGTTTTTGGTTGTGGAGGCTCGCCGGAGGGCCGGCTTTTTGGCCGGAATTAACACCCGCCGGAACTGCGGGTAGAGGAGAGAGAAGAGGGGTATTTTTTTTTTCAATTTACAGAAATGGTCCCTGTGGTTTAAGCTTCTTTTAATTTGTGCACAACTTATAAATTCAAGTTTTCAAAATATCAAAAATATCCCCTGAACCTTTTATTATTATTATTATTTTTTTTTATATGGGTATTATATGAACATTTTGGTTTCAAATAAGGACATTCAGATTCATTTTGAAGCAAGTGAGTTGTACAAACAAATGACAGATCCACACATTACATTATCAATAATCTTTAGAGTCAGTTCATCAAAAATTAAGACGCCATATGAAGAGCCGTACACCTAAATTTCTTAAAATGTGCTATTTTTTCATCCATACCCTCATTCAATGATTCAATGCATTGGTTGCCATTAACATTCATCATTGTTCCTCATCGCATTCATCACCAGGAAGCCATCGTTTGATCGAGCGCATCAGTTACCATACCATATTCAAGTTCATCATCTCATTCAATCGCAAGGAAGATTTTGCTACCCCTTCCCCTTCTTTGTTTGCTATGTTTTGAGTAAGATCATGTCTCTTGTTGTCCTACTTTATAATCATATCATCGAGTTTTGTATAGTTTTTCAAAGTTGATAGCAAGCTTGATCATTTGCAGGTCGTTGAAGATCCGTGTGATTCAGCGTTTGAGCATGATGGAGTAGCTTTATCTACATATTAATGTTTCGAGAATGTGAGGAACTTTCTGGTTGTTGTGCAACAAATGGGACTACCTACCTTTGAGATGTCTGATCTGGAACGAGTATGTGTCTAAAAATGTATGTCATTTATTATTGGGATTATATGATGCTAACACTTTATGTTCATGATAGTTTAATAGAGTTGAGTTGTCTTGTTTAAATTTTAAAAGCACAAGTCATCTAGAATTGTAAATTGTGTATGAATGAAATAACAAGAAAGTTAAAGTAGTAAACTGTGTGTTTTGTATGTGTGTTTAATTGGGGCCTGAACCAATATTAGTCAAATGGATAGTGTTGATACTTATATTATGCTCGTTTGCAGCCTAATTTATCCTTAAATTTGCTTGTATGTGCAGTTTAAATGGATAAGAAACCTGTGAATTCCATCAGAAATCAATCGAAGATAGAAAATAAGAACAAAAAGATATCACTTCAAAGAACTTCAATTAAGAAATATGAATGAAAGCCAACGAATACAACAATGAGCAAAGATCACTAAACAACAACCACACAATCAACTTTTAACAACTCACCTCTAACCAACTGCAACAACCCATTTACAACTAAACCACTCAACAAAACAAGTTGACACACAAACAACCCGTGAACTATTACACAACTGCATAAGTGACCCACAAACTAAGTCAACTGACACATTGACTAAACAATTTGATGTTAACACTACTAACCCAACAAAACCGGATGAGGGCCTAATTGTAAGTGTCGTCTGGTGCTTAACAAGTTTGTGTCACCATAGTGATCGACTGATGTTAGGGGTGTTTGGGATTGCTAATTAAAACCGTTAATCTTTGTATTTTTTATGAAATAAGTAGTTTAAATAAGGTCATTTTTCATTTTATTAGTAATGATGCTTGTGCAGCTTCTAGAATCAGGGTTAAGTAAGGTCATGTAAGAATTTGAGAATTGAATTGCTAATCAAATTGAAATGGTAAGATTTTATGCTATGTTATTTCCCCAGCCATTAACTGCCAAGTTTCCTTAAAATCATACTTGCATTTGGTATGTTATACTGGTAACAAGAATATTCTTTATCAAGGTATGATATGCTTAGAATAATATTTTTGTGAGTCAATTTGACCAAGTAAAAGTCAAAAGCAGAAGATATTTTTGGAGTGGTTGCATGACGTGACAAAGTGGAGAAAGTGAGACAAGTGGATGACAGTTCATTGTTTTAATATTTATAATTGTTTCTTTTGGTAAGAGTGTTAGTTTCCTTTTCAAGTTTCCTTTCTTTCCTTGTAATCGTGCGTTTACTTTCATAGAATACAATAAAAAATTGTCCCATTCAACCTCTCTTTGTGATTAACACCTGTGATTACCAACAAAGTGTCAGAGCAGTCAAGGTTGAACGTGCATGCCAAAGATACTTTGTTTAAACCCAATGTCGATTCTAGCGTCTACATAAATTGCGTAGAAAGAGACAAGCTCGGTCTCACTGCAAATTCAAACCCTCACCACCACAAACTACACCACATGGGCCATAAATATGGAGGCGGTGATGGATGCCCAATGCCTATGGGAGTCCATTGAACCGGAAGAAGGAGCAGCCATAGACGAGAAGAAAAACAAAACAGCAAAAGCCTTCATTTTTCAAGCAATTCCTGAAGACGTCTTGATAGAAAGCTCGTTTACATACACTCAAAATCGATTTTGAGTCGTTGAAGATAAAGGAAGGAGAGTCGGTGGATGAATTTACGGGAAAGCTATCCGAAATGGTGTCACGGTACAACAACCTCGGTTCAACGATAGAAGACGGTGTGCTGGTGAGAAAGTTGTTGGATTCGGTGCGGACAAATTTCTCCAACTCATGGCTTTAATCGAACAGTATTATGATGTGGATACGATGTCGTTCCATGAAGCAATTGGGCACCTTAAGGCGTATGAGGACAGGTTGAAACTGAGGCAGGTGAATGCAGGTAATAACAATGGGTTGTTACTTGGAAAAGCTGATGTACGCACTGATCAAAAGATATTGGGAAGAGGTTTTTCTTTAAGCAATCGTGGAAGAGGTGAGGATAAAGGAGGAAAGAGCGGTCATGTGGAAGAGGCTCCAGTAGGGGCGAGGTGGATGCTGGGGTGGTGGTTCACATCATGAAGCTAACAAGTCTAATTGGAAGCCCAAAGATAAAGAAAACACGTTAAGTGTCTTAAGTGTGACCAAGTCGGTCATTACGCCTCGGAGTGTGAATCGGGTAAAAAAGGGAATGAGGAAGCAAGCTTCACTCAAGAAGAAGGTGCATTATTATTGACAGTAGACGAGGGAGAAACATCAAAGGTGGTGCTGCACAATGAAGAAAACCTACTCCCTCGATAGTTTGAAGTAAAGACTGACGGGCATCGAGACAGTTGGTATCTTGATAACGAAGCGAGCAACCATATGTCGAGTGTAAAGAAACGCTTTGCTGAACTAGACGAGAACGTAATCAGGCAAGTTTATTATGGCGATGGATCTAAAGTGGAGATCAAAGGGAAAGGGGTTATTCTGTTTGAATGCAAAATGGAGATCAATTTATGATTAGACACGTGTTCTACATTCCTGCCCTAAACAGCAACATTATGAGTTTTGGACAAATGACAGAAGATGGATATGAGGTAGTGCTACGTCAAGACTTCATAAAGATGTTCGATGAACAGGGGAGACTTATTATGAAGGTGCACCGAACAAAGAACAGGTTGTATAAGATAAACCTGAAGGCAGCAACCCCAGCTTGCTTGATAACAAAGCTGGATGATGAATCGTGGGCTTGGCACACCGATTAGGTCATGTAAATTTTCAAGCACTGGAGAAAATGTCAAAAAAGAAGATAGTGAAAGGACTGCCAAACATACAACAACCATGCAAGTATGCGAAGGGTGTTTAGTATCAAAGCACACCTGACACCCGTTCCCAAATAAGACACAGTGGAGAGCAAGAAGAACGATAGAGCTTGTACATGCAGACTTATGTGGGCCCATTACACCATAAACTACAGGAGGTAATCTCTACTACATGTTAATCGTCGACAACTTTTGCAGGTTCATGTGGGTTTATCTACTGAAAACAAAAGATGAAACTATTACAAAATTCAAGAAATTCATTGCTGAAGTAGAGAAAGAAAGCAGCTTTGAAGTGGGTATGCTTCGCACGGACCGAGAAGGACAGTTTAATTTGCGGGAGTTCACTCAGTTCTATGATGAAAAAGGAATCAAGAGACAACTCATGGCACCACACACACTACAACAAAATGATGTTGTGGAGCACCGTAACAGAACCGTTATAGAAGTAACTCGATCTTTATTGAAGACAATGTCGGTACCAGATTGGCTATGGGGTGAAGCTGTGAGGCATGTAGTCCACATCTTGAATCGAGTCACTATGAAAGGCGTTAAGAATGTGACACCATATGAAACATGGACAGGGAACAAACCCATGATTGCACACATCAAGGTATTTGGGTGTACTGCTCATGTAAAAAGACCGGACCTCATCAAACAAGCAAAGTGACAGAAGCATTGCCATGGTATATCTTGGAGTTGAACCTGGTAGAAAAGCACATCGACTACTAAACCTAAAAGAAAACCGAGTGTGGGTTGCAAGAGATGTTTTTGATGAAAAACGAAAGTGGACCTGGGAGTTGAATCAGAAAAACAAACATCCAAGGCAGGCGGGCTGGGCTGATGTTGAAGTAAATAGAAAAGAAGCAAGACAGGAGACAAGTTTTGATTGTGGAGGTAACCCGAATTCATAAGATAACTCATATTTATATTCACCAGCTTTTTCTTTACCGAGTATACAAGGAGAACCGAATAGTACAGGGAGTGTCTCGACAGACGGAAAATCAAGTGGGGTGGGAGGTTGGGTCTTACGTTCAACTCATGATGATACACCTCCCCGAGGTTTGGATCGATAAGCGAAATTTATAAAGTGACCGAGCCTGTGGAAGCAGTTAAAGATGGTCTATTCTTGATCGATGGAGAGCCCTCATCCTACCAAGAGGCTCTAGTCAAACAAGAATGGAAGAAAGCTATGCTAACAGAATTAGAAGCCATTGAATGAACAAGACTTGGACTTTATTCGATCTGCCAAGTGCACATAAGGCGATTGGACTAAAGTGGGTTTTTAAGTTAAAGAAGGATGCTGATGGGAGCGCTACGAAACACAAGGCTCGAATTGTTGCAAGGGGTCTGTACGAAAGAAGCGAATGAAGAGGCGTTTGCGCCCGTGGCTAGGCTAGAAACGGTTCAGCTACTGTTGGCGCTAGAAACAAAAAAAGGTGGCTTATACATCACCTGGATGTGAAATCAGCATTCTTGAATGGGTATTTAAAGGAGGAGGTGTATGTACGACAACCGGATGGATTTGTGATAAAAGGTAAGGAAACGATGGTGTACAAACTAAATAAGGCCCTCTATGGCTGAATCAATCACCCAGGGCATGGAATGCTCTACTTGATTGATCACTTAAAGAACTCGGTTTTGTAAAATGTACACAGGAACAAGCGGTATACCGTTTGAAAACGCAGACACACACTATTATCATTGGTGTGTACGTGGATGATCTTATTGTGAATGGAACTAATCAGAAGAAAATTGAAGATTTCAAGAAGAAAATAAAGGATATTTTCGACATGAACGACCTGGGCTGCTTTCATACTACCTGGGAATCGAAGTTGAGCAAGATGAGCATGGTATTGCTTTAAAACAGTCCGCCTATGCAAAGAAAATCCTACAGACAGTAGGGATGTTGGAGTGTAATCCAACTCATTAGCCTATGAAATCAAAGTTATGCTTGACAAAAGATGAGAATGATAAGGAGGTTGATCAAACGTAATATCGAAGTCTTATTAGAAAAATGAGATGTCTAATTCACACACGACCTGATCTAGGGTATTCTATTGGTGTGGCAAGCAGGTACATGGAAAAGCCAGAAGAGATTCATTATTTACTAATGAAATAGATTTTGAGATATATAAAAGGAATAATGAATTATGGGCTGAAGTACTCAAGAGGTGGCGATGGGATAGCAGCTATGGAACAGATATAAATGACAGGAAGGGAACCACCGATGTGGTCTTCTATTTCTCTGGAAATTTGATTACTTGGGCATCAGTGAAGCAACAAACTGTTGCATTGTCTTCGTGTGAGGCGAAATTCATGGCCGCCACCTCCGCGACTTGCCAAGGATTGTGGTTTAGAAGTCTCATAAGCAAATTGACTGGAAGTGAAGCACAGAAGGTGACATTGTTAGTCGATAACGAGGCTGTCATATCATTGATGAAAAAACCAGTGTTTCATGGTCGTAGTAAACACATCGACACAAAGTATCACTTCATAAGGCAATGAGTCGAGCTGGAGCAGATTCAAGTGGAGCATGTTGGAGGTAACTTGTAGAAAGCTGACATACTTACCATGGCTCTGCCACGGATAAAATTCGCTGGAATGAGAACATTATTGGGCATGCATGGAGATGGAAGCTCACATTGAGGGGAGTAGTGTGAGTCAATGTGACCAATTAAAAGTTAAAAGCAGGAAATATTTCTAGGCTTGTTTGACAAAGTGGAGAAAGTGGGACTAGTGGATGACAGTTTATTGTTTTTATTGTTTTTAATATTTATAATTCTGCATGTTAGTTTCTTTCGGTAAAAGTGTTAGTTTCCTTTTCAAGTTTATTTTCTTTCCTTGTAATCGTGCGTTTACTTTCAAGAGAATACAACAGAAAATCGTCCCATTCAGTCTCTCTTTTGTGATTAACACCTCTGATTACCAACAATTTTAAGTTACTTTTTAAATCTTTTGGCATCCTATGTTGATCAATTGTTTCACAAGAGCCAAAACACACTCGCTCAATCATCAAAGCTGGGATGCAGTTCATGCAAATGAAATTCGATGAAAGACATTCAGAAATTTTTATAACATTTTAAGCAAAAATGAAAGATGAAAAACCAGGTTATTATGGATTGATTTCATATATTGACGAGCTACATTAGGCATGTGGCTGCTGCTGGAATTCTTCTATCTCAGGTGTGCTCCTTTTTAGTTTCTTGTTTTGCTGGCAATTCGGTTTTTTTTGAGTTTCATTTCAAAATTAAACATTGCAACAAAGGTTTTTAAGTACATTGATTGGATTTGAATTGGTTTTTTGAATACACAACACCCACAGAACATACAACTAATTAAATGTTTGTAGAATGGAAGAGGGGAAGAGGGGAAGAGTAAAACCTCTACAGAATATATTCACATCATGATCTCTATTCATCTAATAATAACAAAAAAGACTAAATTTTCTTTATAAAACACTTTTGTTGATCCCATTCCATTCAATTTCTATTTTTATAAACTTTGCTTTTTAGTATTATCTATACCATTCAGGCAGTAGGTAAGAAGTGCAGTTTGATTTAGTGCCCATCACGTAATGGTTCTGACTGTTTGTTTCGCGAGCAAATGTCTTAATGGTTCAAACATTTACCTCTGAATGGTTAAGCATTATACAAATGTTGAATGGTTAAGAGGTCTAATGCTGAATGATTAAGACCTTTTATCTGAATTGGTCGGAAATTTGCCTTTGAATAGTTAAGCGATATACTAGCTCTTAATAGTTCTGACCTGTTAATGGTTAAGCATTTAATGGTTCAGAACTCTTATTGGTCCAGCACTTAATCATTCAGATGTTGTCAAACAACCCCTTAGTGAGCTTAAATTATATGGTATTGGATTTATGTGGGGTAGGATATGCAGTTTTCTAGCTTGTAATGTTCCTTGCATTTTGTAATGTTCTAGCTTGCGTAGGATTTGCATTAACGTAATATTTACATGTGCTAATTTAGTCACAGCATGCCTTCATAGAAGTCATTTTTGTTCTGTTTACTGTGTTGTTTGTTGCTTGTTGGGTTTAATAGCATCACCAAGCAACAAAACATTTAATATGACTACCCACTCAATCCTAAGAAGGTACTAACTTTCTTTATATTATTAGGTGATAAAATCACAAATTGCATTTTCACATAAGAAAAATATGTAGAATTTAGTTTTCTGAATTACATATTATACAAGGAGTATACCCCGCGCTTCGCCACGGGTACCATTAGTGTATGTTCCCACACGTTGCGTTATGATTCTTATATATGTAAGCTTACGTATTTTGGGTGAGTTTCAAACATAGATACAACGGGATGTTAAGATTTGTAACTCGTTTCGACGGCTTGTACATTAAAAATCCAAATTAAAGAAGATTAAATTCCTATAAAAAAATTTGAACGTAACAAATAGAAAAACAAAGCCAAGAAATAAAAAATAAAAAATAAAAAAGACGGATATGTGTATTATTTTGGTTTTTGAACATGAGTTTCAGGTCATATTTGTTTTTGTTGAAGTTGAGTTGAATTTATTTAATGTTCTTAAACTTTTTGTGTTTTGCATCGTTGGTAAATTCTAATCAATTATATTTGGTTAAATTATCAATGGGATTAAGTCATCTGTTTGATTGCTATTTCAGTGAATTAAGGTGTTTTTGGTTGACTTCAAATGAGATTCAAAGGACTTGAAAGGTTAAACGTAAGAGGAACTTAGTGGTCATTTGGTTTGCAAAATATTTATGAAAAGAAATAGAAATGGAAATGGAAATGGAATGATATGTTTTGCTAATAAATAATGTATTTGATTGATAAATTTGTAGATGGAATTAGATCCCCGCCAAGGTGGCGTTGCACCCTTAGAACCCCCATTACTTAGGAGGTATTCCATATCGGAGATCATAAAACTCAAATAAGTGCGCACTACGCATCTCCCTGACTTGTTTGATAGATATTATGATTATTTGGTAATTAGTCAATTGAATTACACTAAAATAACTAACAAAAATATCATTCCTCGAGTTTGATTCTTGTTAACTTTTGATGAACTTGATTAGTTTTTATGATCAGATGTGGTGAAGTATTCTTGGGTGGGTATTATTGTCATTCGGTGTATAAGCAAGCAGGTTAAATACCTGGTCAAGACGAGGCTAACAACCAAAACATAACATGAGAATCAGGGCCGGCTCAACGTTTATTGGGGCCCCAATCGAACTAAAAAAATGAGGCCCTTTTGAAAATCGCAATCTAATCAAATTTGTTTGAACAAAAACAATAAATCAAAGAAAATTCGGTATACCAACTTAAGTCCTTGATAGTTGATTTCTTTAAATAAAAAAAGGGCTAGACGAAGTTGATCAAATCAATCGGAAAAGAAAAAACTTAGGAATGGTCGTTTGCTTTGTGAATTGTGTAACTGTGTTTCTTCAATAACCTATCAAATTATCAAAATTTTTATCGGAACTCAACTATCAAGTGTTATTTCCCTTCAAAATTTCATTGAGCCATATAATATCAAAACCACTATAATACTTTTTCATAAACGGAGGCCTTATTTTTTAGGGGCCCCAAGCTCAATGCGTCACAACTTACACTATAGAGCCGGCCCTGATGAGAATATATGGTGATAAGGAGCCAAGTAATGAAAGTCATAACCTTCAACGGCCGCACAACGGTAAGCACATTATTCTCAACTTCAAATTGATCTATCATTGGTTTCTTCCTTTAGACCCCTTGAAGGTCGCTTGTGCAACGTAATTTGTGTTCTACATTAACCCATTGGTTAGCATGGTATTAATGTGTCCTCGTGAGTTTTTTCTTATATGTTTTCATGGTTACCCAAAAATATAATAACATATATATTTGATTGCAACTCTAAAACTTAACGTAAATTAGAACTTTTTGCTAACTCCTTGTTCTTTATCTAAGCATAAAACAAAACAAAATCATGCAAGACATATAAGCGTTCATAGAAAGAGATCGCATCATATCCTCCATCCTCCAAATCAAAGCTACATTTGAACAATCACTTTTCAAACTAGAACTTCCTATACATCACTAACATTTGAAGCTTTACATTGAACTTTAAAAAAATATAGTTGTGGAATCTAGCTTTGATTAAAAGAAGATTAATATACCTCTTTCTATGGAACTAAGGGGAATTTTATTTTTATCTACTAGCATACAGTATCTCAACAGTGTTTATAGTTGTATCAAAGTGGATATGATGAGATTGAGAAGCAGAAGCTTATAAAACTATGATTGAATGAAAAACAAATATACCCGATCCCCAACAAGCTAACCAAGACAGAATTTTGAAGCTCTTTCTTGATTCCAAAAGCGTAGACATCAAGATTGTTGGGTTCAGTGGTATCTTCGTTAGGTTTATTTATCAAACAGTTTTGATAATTATTAATCTTATTAATAACAGTTAAAGCAGCGGAGTAATAATAAAATACCAGAATGAACCCGACAGGATCTGGGTTACAAACAATGCAAATACAGAATATGAATAACCTACTGATGAGATATAATATACCTTTGTGGTTAATAATTAACCGTTTGAGACACCGAGGGACAACGAATGAACGCTAGAATCAACGAACACTAATGCGTGGTCGACGGTTGCAATCAATATATCGGTTGTTTGTGATAGGAAGAAAAATCTAACTATCCATCTTCTTTCTTTGATCAAAAGAACTTCAAATTAGTGATTTGAATCCTTTTGAAAGCAAAATGTAGAATTGTTGCAAAGATGAGCAGAGGGAAGTGTTGTTTTCAAATAGAAACTAAAAACCAACTTGCTTCTCCTGTCTCATGAATTAAACACTAAATTGAATATATGTATTGAAAAAGGAATCTCACCTTTTTCTTTACACATCGATTGCAATTCAACTTTTCTTTTTTTATTTGCTTTGAGAGGCCATTATGCTACCACTAGCAACTTGTCTCTTGGCCTAATTTTGATGTTTTTTTATTTATTTATTTAAATAAACATTAATACTAAATAATTTATAACAATTATAAATTATAAAAACCCGATATAGTTCGTAAGCGCCAGTTAATCAAATTAAGTGGACTTAACATTTGTTGCCCAAGGTGTAACTCTTACGGGTCATAGCTCGGTTGGCAACGTGACGTAACCGAACCCGTACATAATCCAACAAGCTCCCACTTGGACGGCATTCAGTTAAATTCCACGTAGACAGTCAGCGGCGCTCTAGCTGCACATGGCTGCCCCCAACAAGGTATGACACTTTAAAGTCATTAACCAAACATCTTCTTCTAGTATTATTTTACTATAACAAGACAATAAACTTATGGTAATCATAGTCATTTATCCTTTCTGTAAAAGACATCAGTTGAGTCATTGAGATTAATTCTCATATGGAGCTCAATCATTATTGTTCTCGATCCAGATTCAAAATGGTCCAATCAAACACACAGTCAGTTTGGGTGAGGCCTCACACTTCATCAGTTTGAATCAACGAGGGCGCCACGATGTCTAACTGCTACATATAATGTAAGAGTACAGAATCCTTATTGACTACATACAACTCCCACTGAACTTCAGAATTATTCCCAACAAAGCCTTTATGACTGGCAGTTACGCGACAGCAGTTGACAGTGATCAAAGAATAACCATCGGTAAACGGAAGTTCTAGTATGCATCTCAGGTCATAGGATACTAAATGAGTATACCAATATCAAAGCATCTTATAATGAAGATGGTTTGTGGCGAGTTACATCCAACGTCATTCATAATGAGGTCTGTGAATTTAGAAGTCAACTCCTTGAGTCTAAATTCAGAATAGTCTTTATTTAGAATTGTTCCCACAAGTCTGACTGACTATGGATAATTTAGAATACAATATCCATGGATTAAACGTATAAAAATTGAACACAGTTATAGGATTCATAATTGTATCTATATCAGTAGATCAAAATGAATTCAAGGTATAACTGTTTAAAAGTTCATACATCCAAATACTAAATCAAAACATATCACTAGCTAATCTAAGCCCGATCGCATTTCTATGCAGATCATGCTTGTTCTGAGTCATGGGCTTAGTAAACGGGTCTGCTAGTTTTGATCTGTGTCGATTTTTCTTATCACGATGTCTCCCTGTTTCACTATGTCCCATATATAATGAAACTTCCTCTGAATGTGCTTGGCCCTGTGATGAGATCTGGGCTCTTTGGCTTGAGCAATAGCACCTGTGTTATCATAAATATCTCGATTGGTTGCTGAATACTTGGAACCACATCGAGATCGGCTATGAACTTCTTCATCCAAGCAGCTTCCTTTGCAGCATCAGATGCTGCAATGTATTCAGATTCAGTGGTAGAATCTGCCACCACACTTTGCTTGGAACTTTTCCAAGAGATGGCTCCACCATTAAGTGTGAATACAAAACCAGATTATGAGCGAGAGTCGTCTCGGTCAGTTTGAAACTAGCATGAGTGTAACATCTTACAGTGAGCTGTTCTTCAACTCCTCCATATATTAAAATATGTCTTTAGTCCTTCTCAAGTACTTCAGAATGTTCTTAACTGCAGTCCAATGGGCAAAGCCAGGGTTTTGCTGATAACGGCTAGTAATGCTCAAGGCATACGAGACGTAGGTCTAGTGCACAGCATAGCATACACGATGGAACCAATTGCTGAAGCATATGGAACCTTTTCCATTCGCTTAATATCAATGTCCGTTGAAGGAGATTGCGATTTGTTCAACACGGTACCTTTAGTCATTGGAACACCTCCTTTCTTGGATTTTTCCATCTTAAAGCGCGTCATCATTTTGTCTATGTATGTGCTTTGACTAAGCCCTAGAAGCCGCTTAGATCTATTCCTATAGATCTTTATTCCTAGAATGTAAGCAGCTTCTCCAAGATCTTTCATTGCGGAACAAGCTCCCAACCATTTTTTAACTTCGTTAAGCATTGAGATATTGTTTCCAATGATCAGTATATCATCCACATACAATATGAGGAACGATATAGTGCTCCCACTAGCCTTTCTGTAAACACAAGGCTCATCTTCACTTTTGACAAAACCGAATTCGACGATTCTCTGATCAAAATGAAGATTCCAGCTACGGGATGCCTGTTTAAGTCCATAATGGACTTATTCAGTTTGCACACCTTATTTGGATATTGTGGATCTACAAAACCATCGGGCTAAACCATATAGACATCTGCAGAGAGATGTCCATTTAGAAAAGCGGTATTGACATCCATTTGCCATATCTCGTAATCATAGTACGCGGCTATGGCAAGAAATATCCTAATCGATTTGATCATAGCAACGGGTGAGAAAGTTTCATCATAGTCAACACCTTGACTTTGAGTGAAACCTTTCGCAACTAGCCATGCTTTATAGGTGTGTACATTTCCATGCATGTAGGTTTTTCTCTTGAAAAGCCACTTGCTCCCTACAGCCCGTGAACCGGGAGGTAGCTCAACCAAGTCCCAGACTTGATTGTCTCGCATGGATTGCATCTCGGCGTTCATGGCATCTAGCCATTTCGCAGATTCCGGATCTGAGATAGCAGATTTGTAGTTAGTAGGTTCATCACCAGAATCAGCTACTACCAGAACCTCAGGACCCTCTAGATTCCAAAGATATCTGTCAGGTTCTTTGCGAGTTCTGCTACTTCTACGAACGCTTGTGTTTATGTCTGAATCAATAACAATTTCTTGTTGTTCAGACGCACCGACTACATCAGCGTTTGTTTGTGGTTCTTGAATTTCTTCAAGATCCACAATATTACTTCCAGTTCCTCGATCAAGAAACTCTTTCCCGAGGAAATGTGTCACACCCTCATTTTCCACGTACGGGGTTTTACCGTCAGGCGTGTGACATAACCAGGATCTCAGATAAGCATTAGTTACATCAAACGACTCGATAATTACAAATCTTATAAGTTGCTTAATTTTTAAGGAAACAGACCAAATGTATTTAAGTAGTGCGGAAGCGAATACAGTGAAACATTCAACAATAGTTTTGAAACACACAAACATGTATCTAATCCAGTTTATGTAAAGTAAATGCAAATTAAATCTTGAAAATAGTTTGTGGTGAATACAGAATGACATGCTGTAGATGCTGTGCTCCTAAACGTGCCACATCATTTTCCTGAGAGAAAACATGCAAAAATTCTCAGTACAAGACTGGTGAGTTCACAGGTTTATCAGAAAACAGTAATTATCAGTAATGAAGTTCCCGGATTAAGTAATCCGATAAGTATAGTGAAATCCCCGGATTTATCAACCCGATAAATATAATGAAATCCCCGGATTTGTATTAAAGCATATAATGGGTAGCTAGTCCATAATGATCACTATGTATATGAAGGCGTGACCGAACTGACATGTAAGCAATAGTATAATGTAGGCCCGGTTGTGGATCACACACCACAACACTTGAAATTAGGCTAACCGTTCACCCGTTTGACCAGCTAGCGCGACTAGCCCGAGTGGGGTATGTCAATCCCAGTAGTACTACTAACAATTACCTCGTTAAGTCCATATTAACGGTCCGTTGGGCAAGTATACACCATAGTATCAAAGATATGCAATATTACAAAAATCCAATATAATGTAACGTTTTTGAAATCAGCATGTTTCTCTCCCCTAAAAGAGTATATAAGTAAAAGTGGGGCTGTAAACTCACCTCAAAAGCACAGCAATAAAGTAACGCAGAAACGGGTAATTAAGTCTCCAGTTAACCTGAATTCCAGTTAATGTATATAATTAATAAATTATTTATTATAACATAGGCGGTGTACGGTTTCGCGTTCACGGTTCGGTTACGGTTCCAGTTTCCAATTCCCATTCATACCCAAGCACCCTCAACACTGTATAAACTCATTTATTCTCATGTATATTACTGTATGTGCAAGGATAACCGATATACATATATCCACGTGTATATATTTATATATCACAGAACACATACTATACACACGTATGTAATAATAATTTATATATAACACACATAACTACTATATATATGTTAAATACCCATATTAGATATTCTATTCACTCGTTTGTAATAATAATATATATACTACACATAGTTACTATATAATATTATAACATGAAAGAAATATAATATCAATCCAATTTCAGAGCCAAAAGTTGATGCAGTCACTAAACCATGTTGATAATTTCGTTTTGAATTATAGATTGCAACTATGAACACCTTGTATTTATTAATATAATTATTGGATTGCTACGTTATTATATTATGGGATTTAGAAACAATATAAACAACATTATTAATATAATTCTTTTTCGATGATAATTAACTCCTACTATAAATAATATCTCAAATAGAATAAACACATTTTCCACACATACACACATGCGTCCATATAATATACATATGAACATTCATGCATACCCATTAGTTACCCCTACATACGCATGCATACATACTAATTTAAACACAACAACATCCATGCCCAGCAGGAGCACCCACAACCAAGATATATGTTTATATATATCTAGAGATCGCAGAACATACATACGCAGAAACATTCCGATACATACACACGCAAAATATATACATACCGATACATACATACGCAGCACATATACATACCGATACATACATACGCAGCCCATATACATACCGATACATACATACGCAGCACATATACTCTGCCATACATACACAAAACACTTACACAAAACATTTATACACACATATAACACACATATACATACATCTACCCATACACGGTGTAAAACATACATACACACATATACATCGCGTACACAGCAGCCGAAGGATGCTGTGTTCGTCCTTCCTGCGCAGCATATATACATACATACACAACCTGCGCACACACATATATACGTACATATACAACAGCATACACATACGAACAGAAACGTATACATACATATACACACATCAGCTTATACACATGCACACAACAGCAGCCTTCGGCTGCTTTGTGGTGCCCCTCAACCACATACACATTTATGTTTTCATGATGAAATCACCTATATATATATACATGCAAAACAACATATACATACACGCACACAGCAGCCTTCGGCTGCTGTGTTCTGTTTCTCAACACATATCCACGGGTACATACATACGCTTACGAACCCAATCATCGCAACCCACGAACCCAACGCAAACATACGCGGAAACCGTAACACGTGTCTCAAAACCGTAACAATAAAAACATGTTTTTTTCGATGGAAGAGTTTTACCGAACGTGGTTCGGGGCTGTTTCAATTGCCGTTCGCTAACACCAGGTACTCGCGGTTGACAGCGGTGTTGTTTGCTCGCGAAGAAAGATGTCGGTGTTGTGGTGCAATTGTGCTTGCGGTTTGGCCGAGAGACAGAAACCTTCGAGAGGTGTTCCTGCGGTTGCCGGAGAAGAGACGGTCGTACGAGTGAAGGGCTGTCGGCGGTGATTGCTGCGGAAAGGAGGGCTGCCGGCGGTGATTGCTGCGGAAAGGAGGGCTGCCGGCGGTGGAGAGGGAATCGAGTGTGTAGTTTTTGATGCAACTAAGAGATGAGTTAGATCAGATATGTATATAGGATGATTTCACTTTCGATGGATTCAATTATTATAACTGTTAGTGCTTGGTAAAGTGACCGAAAAACATGGGTCTCAAAAACATGGAAAATTCGGGGAAAAAGGTGGGGGGTGGGGTTGGGTGTTTTGAAATTACAGAAATGGTCCATGTGATTTGTATCAGTTGTCAACTAAAACATAAGATTTCGTTTCAATTTTTATAAATTACACTTTGGTCTCTGAAATTATTATTGTTATCATTTTATGTAAAAGATTTATTAATTATAAGCTTTAACATATAAAAACTTATATTATCATTATTATTATTGTTATTATTTTTATAATTAGGTCACCAACGTTTAACGAGACTAACGAAGTTTTCGTGAAATTTTCGGATGTCACATTATCCCCATGTTGAAAGAATTTTCGTCCCGAAAATTGGAACACCGGGGTTAACAAACAAGTATAAGGAGAATTCGGTTAAACCAGTAAATAGACTATGAAAATATATGAGAACAGTTAATACGCACAATGGGTTAACAAGCTTAATTCTAACTGACATACTGGTTAGTGACAGACGTCACACACTATCACATTCACCACATGATCTTCAACAAGAAGAATCTTAGGTTTCCTTTCTGATTTGGGAATATCTTGAATGTTTCTAGCACTTTTGTTCATCAGAGGGTGGCCATGAAACCATAGATAGATCATAGGTAGCACTTTGAAGAGTTGATGTCGTCATCTGATGACTCGTTGTCAGTTATATCGTCAAATCCATCTGTATCATCTGAGCTATCATACGCCTGTGCAACTTTATGAGGTAGACAAATGTGAAAGTAGACCCACAATGTCCTTTGCTTGATATCGTGAGATGTCACAGTATCCTTCAGTTGGGAAAGTTTCGTCCTGAAATTCAGTTGAAGTTAGGTTCCGAAGGTGTATCCATGAACAAGTGTGGATATTTAGACTTCATCTGATCCTCCCGTTCCCATGTAAATTCTGGTCCCCGTTTAGAGTTCCATCTTACGCGCACAATGGGAATTTTGCTACGCTTTAGTGTCTTGACCTCTCGATCCATGATCTCCACCGGTTCTTCGATGAAATGTAGTTGATCATCTATCTTTAATTCCTCCAAAGGCACGATCAATGATTCATCAGACAGACATTTCCTCAGATTGGATACGTGAAACACATCATGTATCCCTCTGAGTTCTTCAGGTAAATTTAACTGATAGGCTACAGGGCCAATCCGTTTGACAATCTCGAATGGCCCCACGTATCTTGGGCTTAACTTCCCACGCTTTCCAAAGCGTATTACACCTTTCCAGGGTGAGACTTTCAACAGTACTTTGTCACCAACCCGAAACTCCAATGGTTTACGACGCTTGTCAGCGTAACTCTTTTGTCGATCGCGTGCTGCTGCCATACGTTACGAATTTGCACGATCTTCTCAGTCGTTTCGTGCACAAGTTCGGGTCCTGTAAGTTGGCTTTCTCCTACTTCTGCCCAACAGATAGGTGATCGACACTTACGTCCATACAACGCTTCAAATGGAGCTGCCTTGATCGAGGTGTGATAACTGTTATTATAGGAGAACTCAACTAATGGTAGATGAGTTTCCCAACTGCTGCCAAAATCGATCACACAGGCACGCAACATGTCTTCCAGTGTTTGGATTGTACGCTCACTTTGACCATCGGTCTGCGGGTGATATGCAGTACTCATATCCAGCCGTGTTCCTAATGACCGTTGTAACGATTGCCAGAAATGAGAAGTGAACCGAGAGTCACGATCAGAAATGATAGATATCGGCACGCCATGCCGAGAGACTATTTCCCTTAAATAGATACGCGTCAACTTCTCCATCCGATCAGTCTCTCGGATTGCCAGAAAGTGTGCGGATTTCGTTAAGCGATCTACTATAACCCAAATGGTATCGCATCCGCTGGGAGTTCTTGGTAACTTCGTGATGAAGTCCATGGAGATTTGCTCCCATTTCCACACTGGAATTTCTGGTTGTTGGAGTAATCCAGATGGTCTCTGGTATTCTACCTTAACCTTGGAACAAGTTAGGCATTTGCTTACGTATGTGGCTATCTCCGCTTTCATTCTCGGCCACCAGTAAAATTCTTTCAGATCCTGATACATCTTGTCTGAACCTGGATGGATCGAGTAACGGGACTTATGGGCTTCATCCATTATCAGCTCTCGCAGATTCCCATGCTGTGGTACCCAGATCCGTTTCATAAAATAACGGATTCCATCAGCTTTAACCTCCAATTGTTTCTCCATGCCTCGCATGGATTCTGCTTTGAGATTCTCTGTCTTCAAGGCCTCAGATTGAGCAGCTTTAATTTGCATTGGTAGGTCAGAGTGGATAGTCATTTGTAATGCGCGCACCCGACGAGGCTTTAAGGTTTCCTTACGACTAAGGGCATCAGCTACCACATTAGCCTTACCCGGATGGTACTTGATCACACAGTCATAATCATTGAGTAATTCTAACCATCGTCGTTGCCGCATATTTAGCTCCTTCTGGTTAAATATGTGCTGGAGGCTCTTATGATCCGTATAGATCGTGCACCTGGTTCCGTATAGGTAGTGCCTCCAGATCTTCAAGGCAAACACTACAGCTCCTAGTTCCAGATCATGCGTTGTATAGTTCTTCTCATGCACCTTGAGCTGTCTAGATGCATAAGCTATGACTTTGTCACGTTGCATCAATACACACCCCAAACCCTGGATGGATGCATCACAGTAAACAACAAAGTCATCAGTTCCTTCTGGTAAGGCTAGGATTGGTGCGCTGCAGAGTTTGTCTTTAAGCGCCTGAAACGCTGTTTCCTCTTTGTTACCCCACTTATAAATTATTCCTTTATGAGTCAGGGCAGTCAAAGGTTGCGCCAATTTAGAAAATCCTTCAATAAACCTTCGGTAATAGCCTGCCAAACCAAGAAATTGTCGCACCTCAGTAGGCGTCTTTGGTGCCGGCCAATCTTTGATTGCTTTAATCTTTGAGGGATCAACATGTATACCCTTTTCATTCACCACGTGCCCAAGGAATTGCACTTCACGCATCCAGAAGTCACATTTTGAGAACTTTGCGTAAAGCTGTTCATCTCTTAGCAATCCCAGTATGGTTCTCAAATGTCCCTCATGATCTTCCTTATTACGGGAGTAGATTAGTATGTCATCAATGAAGACAATGACAAACTTATCCAGATAAGGTTTGCAGACACGGTTCATGAGGTCCATGAAAACTGCTGGGGCATTGGTCAGCCCAAAAGGCATTACGGTGAACTCGTAGTGCCCATAGCGTGTTCGAAACGCAGTCTTGGAGATGTCTTCCTCTCGCACTCTCAACTGATGATAACCTGATCTTAAGTCAATCTTGGAATAGTAGCTAGATCCTTGCAACTGGTCGAACAAATCATCAATGCGTGGAAGTGGATACCTATTCTTGATTGTCACCTTGTTCAGTTCGCGGTAGTCAATACACATTCTGAAGGTTCCATCTTTCTTTTTAACGAAAAGCACCGGAGCTCCCCAAGGTGAAGAGCTGGGACGTATGAATCCTTTGTCTAACAACTCTTGCAATTGCTTAGACAGCTCTTGTAGTTCGTTCGGTGCTAGACGGTACGGCGCCCGAGCGATCGGAGTTGCTCCTGGTGCTAGTTCAATTTGAAATTCTACCTGTCTGTGTGGAGGAAGGCCAGGTAGGTCTTCGGGAAATACCTCAGGAAAGTCTCTAACAACAGGAATATCTTCAACTCGCCTTTCATCCACCTTCGGTTCAGTAACAAGTGCTAACAAGGCAAGGTGTCCTTTTCTGAGACATTTCTGAGCCTTCAAATATGATATGATGCCGACCACCGCACCCACCTTTTCACCTTCCACAAAAGAATTTCATCATCCGAAATAGGTAACTTGATCAGCTTCTCCTTGCAAACGATCTCAGCACTATTCTGGGATAACCAATCCATCCCGACGACTACATCGAAGCTCCCTAGTGTGACAGGAATAAGGTCTATGCTGAAAGTGTGTCCGGATAAGCCTAGCTTATAGTTTTTAAACACTTGTGTTGCTGTTATCGTTCTACCATCGGCTATTTCTATGGCATAATTAGAACTCAAATCAGTAGGCACCATCCCTAGTGTTTTACTAAATTTGGTGGACATATAACTCTTATCAGCACCAGAGTCAAATAAAACAGAGGCATAACACCCATTAATAGGGAATCTACCAGATACTACAGTAGGGTCGTTTCGAGCCTCACCTGAGCCCATGATGAAGACTCTGCCTCTGCCACCGCCACCACCATTGTTGTTGTCTTTAGGCTTATCAGCAGCACCATTGTTACCGTTTCTTTTCAGTTTCGGACATTCATTTTTAAAATGTCCGGGTTGACCACATTCAAAACACACATTCTGTTTGTGGTTCTGCTGTTGTTGAGGTGCCTTCCCCGAGAGATTCACCCGACAATACTTGGCAACATGCCCGAACTTCCCACACCTCTCACACGTGCTCCTTGTGCACTGCCCAGTATGATGGAGCTGACATTTGTTGCATTTTGGGAGATTCCCATGATAGCCGCCCGAATGAGAAGGTTGGGACGGGTTAAACTTCTTATGTTGAGGTTGATAAGTGGAGGATGAAGATTGCTTTCCATTGGTAGATGGTTCCCATTTCCTTTTGTGATCTGATGAACCAGAAGCAGCGCCACGTTTAGGCAAGGTGCCCTGTGCCACTGCCTGGTCGGTGAGTTTATGAGCCAGTCGGATGGCCTGCTGAATAGTGACAGGATCAGCAGCCATCACACTAGCCTGGATTTGAGGAGCCAGGCCATCAATGTACTTTTCGATCCGTTTGTAGGCCGGAGTCACCATCTGAGGACATAATGCAGCCAACTCGTGCGAACGAGTCGTGTACCCTCAATGTCTGAACCAACCATCTTTAAATTCCAAAATTCTGCTTCCAGTTTCTGGACTTCGCTCCTGGGGCAGTACTCTTCTTTTATTAAAATTTTGAAGTCCTCCCAAGGCATACTGTTAGCAGCATCAAGTCCTAAGGTTTGGACCTGTGAGTTCCACCATGTCAAAGATGGTCCTTCCAAAGTGCCGGAAGCATACTTGACACGGTTTTCTGCTGGACAGTTACACATTGCAAAGGCGGATTCCAGCTTCTCAATCCAACGAAGGAGGGTAACAACACCTTCGGAGCCTTTGAAGGAATGAGGTTTGCAGTCCATGAACATCTTGAAAGTGCAGACTGCTTGACCTGGAATGAGTGGATACATATTAATGATTTAAGGATTGTTACGTAGAGTATCAAGGATTTGATCCAAAAGATCTATTTGACAGAGGTTTACCTCCTTGGTTTTGGTTCTGGTTGATATTGTTGTTTTGATTTTGGTTTCTGGTCTGTTCGAACGCCTCGAGCGCTTCAGCAACACGCTCATTTATGATGGCATCGAGTTCAGCTTGTGTTAGATTAATGTTTTCTTGTCTAGGTGGGCGTCCAATTCTTCGTCCAGACATGATTCTACGTATTCACAATACATGACAGTCACTATCGATTAATAACTATTGATAACAATAATCTGTTTCATACTAGCAGAAATGAAGGATTTGTTTGCATATCGATAGTGAGGTTTCATGAGAACCGAGACTTTATGTCTCCAAGTATAGAAACGAAAAATTTGTACTGACTATGACTGTTATCACCTGATAGAGTTACCAGAATTCTCATGCACGACAAATTACAATTACGTGTGCACCCGTAATTCTAATTTGCTTTGCATAGTCATTCATGATTCCTCCCATTCATGATAACACACTTTGTCAAGTACCGAGTGCTGTCTGTTAGGACTAGCAAAGATGATAGAGTATGTTGGAAGTAGAAACGAGTACGATAGAGTTTGCTGTGGTGCTCAAATCTTAGATAGTTTATTTTCGGGAGGCGAAATCAAGGACAAGAATTATTCACACGATAATGAGATGTTCGGAGTGTATTCGTTTGATTTATGAATCAAAGCGAGTACGTTGACTAATCAAAGTATTGGGTCAATCACAACTTTGTTGAAGACATGCGTACCTATAAGCAGATACTCATCCCAAGGGTTCCCAGGTAAGGTAAACAGGTCCATCGGTTGATTTGGATATATGCGAATACCTTGCCTAGACAGAACACCCCGAGATACAGGCATCTTACTCTTCCAGCATTGCATGTATTCAAGTTGTAAGACACAGACTTTGACGAGACTTTGAAACCATTAATAACAATCAAGGTTTTGGAGTTTGAAATCACTTGAATTAGGCACTCAAACCCTCCCGTGACTCACAGCACAGAGATATGTTAAGGCAAAAGTTTTCAGGCAACTAAATTAAGTAAACATAGCTTAGAAATCTATGTGTGTGTAACTAATGCAAATCCAGCTATAGTCTAAAATGCAATGCAAATGAGA
Organism: Flaveria linearis; assembly: GCA_024085815.1. NCBI lineage: Eukaryota > Viridiplantae > Streptophyta > Magnoliopsida > Asterales > Asteraceae > Flaveria > Flaveria linearis. The sequence continues at coordinate 63,060,579 of CM044011.1, forward strand.
TGCAAGTCCATTTTAGTTCGCTATAACTAATGCTCTGATACCAATCTGTCACACCCTCATTTTCCACGTACGGGGTTTTACCGTCAGGCGTGTGACATAACCAGGATCTCAGATAAGCATTAGTTACATCAAACGACTCGATAATTACAAATCTTATAAGTTGCTTAATTTTTAAGGAAACAGACCAAATGTATTTAAGTAGTGCGGAAGCGAATACAGTGAAACATTCAACAATAGTTTTGAAACACACAAACATGTATCTAATCCAGTTTATGTAAAGTAAATGCAAATTAAATCTTGAAAATAGTTTGTGGTGAATACAGAATGACATGCTGTAGATGCTGTGCTCCTAAACGTGCCACATCATTTTCCTGAGAGAAAACATGCAAAAATTCTCAGTACAAGACTGGTGAGTTCACAGGTTTATCAGAAAACAGTAATTATCAGTAATGAAGTTCCCGATTAAGTAATCCGATAAGTATAGTGAAATCCCCGGATTTATCAACCCGATAAATATAATGAAATCCCCGGATTTGTATTAAAGCATATAATGGGTAGCTAGTCCATAATGATCACTATGTATATGAAGGCGCGACCGAACTGACATGTAAGCAATAGTATAATGTAGGCCCGGTTGTGGATCACACACCACAACACTTGAAATTAGGCTAACCGTTCACCCGTTTGACCAGCTAGCGCGACTAGCCCGAGTGGGGTATGTCAATCCCAGTAGTACTACTAACAATTACCTCGTTAAGTCCATATTAACGGTCCGTTGGGCAAGTATACACCATAGTATCAAAGATATGCAATATTACAAAAATCCAATATAATGTAACGTTTTTGAAATCAGCATGTTTCTCTCCCCCAAAAGAGTATATAAGTAAAAGTGGGGCTGTAAACTCACCTCAAAAGCACAGCAATAAAGTAACGCAGAAACGGGTAATTAAGTCTCCAGTTAACCTGAATTCCAGTTAATGTATATAATTAATAAATTATTTATTATAACATAGGCGGTGTACGGTTTCGCGTTCACGGTTCGGTTACGGTTCCAGTTTCCAATTCCCATTCATACCCAAGCACCCTCAACACTGTATAAACTCATTTATTCTCATGTATATTACTGTATGTGCAAGGATAACCGATATACATATATCCACGTATATATATTTATATATCACAGAACACATACTATACACACGTATGTAATAATTTATATATAACACACATAACTACTATATATATGTTAAATACCCATATTAGATATTCTATTCACTCGTTTGTAATAATAATATATATACTACACATAGTTACTATATAATATTATAACATGAAAGAAATATAATATCAATCCAATTTCAGAGCCAAAAGTTGATGCAGTCACTAAACCATGTTGATAATTTCGTTTTGAATTATAGATTGCAACTATGAACACCTTGTATTTATTAATATAATTATTGGATTGCTACGTTATTATATTATGGGATTTAGAAACAATATAAACAGCATTATTAATATAATTCTTTTTCGATGATAATTAACTCCTACTATAAATATAATATCTCAAATAGAATAAACACATTTTCCACACATACACACATGCGTCCATATAATATACATATGAACATTCATGCATACCCATTAGTTACCCCTACATACGCATGCATACATACTAATTTTAAACACAACAACATCCATGCCCAGCAGGAGCACCCACAACCAGATATATGTTTATATATATCTAGAGATCGCAGAACATACATACGCAGAAACATTCCGATACATACACACGCAAAATATATACATACCGATACATACATACGCAGCATATACATACCGATACATACATACGCAGCCCATATACATACCGATACATACATACGCAGCACATATACTCTGCCATACATACACAAAACACTTACACAAAACATTTATACACACATATAACACACATATACATACATCTACCCATACACGGTGTAAAACATACATACACACATATACATCGCGTACACAGCAGCCGAAGGCTGCTGTGTTCGTCCTTCCTGCGCAGCATATATACCTACATACACAACCTGCGCACACACATATATACGTACATATACAACAGCATACACATACGAACAGAAACGTATACATACATATACACACATCAGCTTATACACATGCACACAACAGCAGCCTTCGGCTGCTTTGTGGTGCCCCTCAACCACATACACATTTATGTTTTCATGATGAAATCACCTATATATATATACATGCAAAACAACATATACATACACGCACACAGCAGCCTTCGGCTGCTGTGTTCTGTTTCTCAACACATATCCACGGGTACATACATACGCTTACGAACCCAATCATCGCAACCCACGAACCCAACGCCAACATACGCGGAAACCGTAACACGTGTCTCAAAACCGTAACAATAAAAACATGTTTTTCGATGGAAGAGTTTTACCGAACGTGGTTCGGGGCTGTTTCAATTGCCGTTCGCTAACACCGGGTACTCGCGGTTGACAGCGGTGTTGTTTGCTCGCGAAGAAAGATGTCGGTGTTGTGGTGCAATTGTGCTTGCGGTTTGGCCGAGAGACAGAAACCTTCGAGAGGTGTTCCTGCGGTTGCCGGAGAAGAGACGGTCGTACGAGTGAAGGGCTGTCGGCGGTGATTGCTGCGGAAAGGAGGGCTGCCGGCGGTGATTGCTGCGGAAAGGAGGGCTGCCGGCGGTGGAGAGGGAATCGAGTGTGTAGTTTTTGATGCAACTAAGAGATGAGTTAGATCAGATATGTATATAGGATGATTTCACTTTCGATGGATTCAATTATTATAACTGTTAGTGCTTGGTAAAGTGACCGAAAAACATGGGTCTCAAAACATGGAAAATTCGGGGAAAAAGGTGGGGGTGGGGTTGGTGTTTTGAAATTACAGAAATGGTCCATGTGATTTGTATCAGTTGTCAACTAAAACATAAGATTTCGTTTCAATTTTTATAAATTACACTTTGGTCTCTGAAATTATTATTGTTATCATTTTATGTAAAAGATTTATTAATTACAAGCTTTAACATATAAAAACTTATATTATCATTATTATTATTGTTATTATTTTATAATTAGGTCACCAACGTTTAACGAGACTAACGAAGTTTTCGTGAAATTTTCGGATGTCACAAAATGTGCCTTCCTTTTGATGGAAATCATATTTGCATCAGGATGGTAAAAGTAATACCCGCTTCTATTATAGTATCCAACGAAAATAGCTTTTTCGCCTTGAGGATCTAGCTTGTCATTAGACTCGCTAGTGACATAAGCATCACATCCCCATACTCTAAGGTAAGACAAATTGGGTTTAGACCCATGCCATATCTCATATGGAGTTTTGTCTACCTTCTTAGTCGGTGCCAGATTGACAAGGCGGGCGGCGGTCATAAGAGCATAACTCCAAAAGGAGTGAGGTAAGTTAGTTCTACACGTCATCGATCGAACCATATTAAGCAGGGTTCGATTTCTCCTCTCACTCACGCCATTAAGTTGTGGTGTGCCGGGTGGAGTGAACTGTGAAACAATTCCACATTCCTTTAGATGATCAGTGAACTCTTGGCTTAGGTATTCTCCACCTCGATCTGATCGAAGTACTTTAATAGTCTTATCAAATTGGTTTTCTACTTCGTTCTGAAACTCTTTGAACTTTTCAAAGGTTTCATGTCTATGCTTCATAAGGTAGACATAGGCGTATCGACTATAATCTTCAATAAACGTATCGAAGTATCTCTCGTGATTTCTAGACATGGTTCTGAAAGGACCACATACATCAGAATGTATAACTGCTAACAGTCCTTGGCCCGTTCACCAACATGGTGAAAGGATCCTTTGTGAGTTTGCCAGTTAAGCAAGATTCGCATTCATCAAAAGATTCATGTCCTGTGGACTCAAGAATTCCTTCGGACTGAAGCCTTTTCACACGGGCCTTGCTTATGTGGTCAAGTCTACAATGCCATAGAAACGTATCGTTAATTCCAGATTTGATACGTTTAGAAAGATATATACATTATTGTTTGTTTGAATATCAATCTCATAAATAACACTTCGAGGTTTAGTCTCAAAATAAAAGATATCATTCAAGTAGGCAGAAATAACAGCATCATTAAAAACGTACTTGAATCCTTGTTCAAACAATAAAGAAACTGAAATAATGTTTCTGGTTAAACTAGAAGCAAATAAACAATTATTTAAAGCAATTACAAGACCCGATGGACAATAAAGATGATATGTTCCAGTTGCTAGAACCGGTAGTCTTTTCCCATCACCAACGATGAGCTCCATGTCGCCTTGTTTTAGTTTCTTCCACTTTTCAGGCTCCTGCAAGACATTAATGATGTGGTAACCACATCCAGTATCAAATACCCATGTGTTGCTGGAAACAGTGAAAAGTTCAATAACATAAATCAGAATACCTGAAGAAGAGCCTTCATCATTGGCCTTCTTCACCTTCAGCTTGGCTAGATAGTCAGGACAGTTACGTCTCCAGTGTCCCATCTTATTGCATTCAAAACAGTGTCGCTCCTCAGGAGGGGGTGCTGCTTTGTTTTTAGCCAGCTGTTTGTTGTTGGTGGCAGGCTTGGCAGCAACAACTTTACCTTTACCCTTATTGTTATAAGTTTTTTTCTTGGGGTTTGGTTTCCTAACACCAGTAGATCGGACCATCAACATTTGACTGGCTTTACCTGGTATGTTTTGCTCAGCAGTTTTGAGCATACCGTGTAGTTCAGCTACACTCTTAACCCATGCATTCATATTAAAGTTCATTATGAACTGGTCGTAAGAACTAGGCAAGGAGTTCAAAATGAAGTCTACTCCCATTTCATCTTGCATAGGATAACCAAGTTTGGCCATTTGGTCGATGTACCCTTTCATTTTAAGCACATGGGAACTAACAGGCGAGCCTACTTGCATTTTGCAGGATATAAGCTGCTTCATGGTATCATAGCGCTCTTGTCGGCCTGTTTCTGAAACATGCCCTTAAGTTGCTCAATCATGTCAAACGCAGTCATGTCCTCCATGTTCTTCTGGAGATCAGGAGACATGGTGGCTAGCATAAGGCAGGCTACCTCATCGGCATCCTTCTTAAATTTTTCCCAAGTTCTACGGGCTGCGGCCGTATTGTTTTCAGGCTCGTTGGGAACAGCGCTATCTATAACATAGAGCTTTTTCGCCATCTTGAGAACCAATCTCAGATTGCGGTGCCATGCGAGAAAGTTGGTGTTATCAAGTTTCTCTTTCTCAAGAATAGACTTGAGAATGAAGGAGTTGTTGGTTTCTGAAGACATCTATAAGCAAAATAAATTAATTAGTATTTTCGATGTATTGTTTCCTTATTTTAATTAATGACCCATTTACAGTAATTTTAAATAAGAAATGAGAATCTGGCTTGGTCAGTCACTAAAGGCAGTTGGGGCACGCAACATTAGTAAGTGATTAGGCAGACTGAGAATGTTTATCAATTGTGAAAATTGCACAACTCTCGTGTATGAGGCCGCAACGGCAACATTTGTCAATGCATTGATACGTTTAGCCTCATCTATGCCCACTTTTCTCTCTACACAGTTGTGGCGCGTAACAAGAGAGAAAAGTAATAGTCATCCTAAAACAGTTACTGTGAAAGGGTCCGATGTGTCAACAAAACCCTTGCACCTTGGAAGAATAAACTACACATCAAGTGCGGTGCTGTGGCTCCAAACACTGATGTTTCGCTTAGTGTTCCAAGTGTTCCTTATAATAGGGTGGCATAGACTATTGATTTTTATCTATGGGATCCAATTTTAGTGTTTACCGAATAGGGTCAAACACAACGTATAATTAAGTTATACGCGCGTCGTAAAAGTTAGTTTTAAAATATATAGTTCGTGATAATAAATGACGAACCCTTTCAGCTCTCGAGACACCAGATTTTAATACCCTATCAAAACTAGGTTCATCGCGAGATAGACAACCGATTTTTAAGTTGATAATTTTTAAATTATTAAGTTTTAAGTTTTAAGTTTTAAAATTTAAACTAATTTTAAATTTGAAAACTTATCTAGTTATCCTTTTAAATGGATAATTAATTTTAATTTAAAAATTATCAAGTTTTAAGTTTTGAAATTCAAACTAATTTTAAATTTGAAAACTTATCCGATTATCTCATTTAAAACAAACAATTTGTTTTAATAATTTAACAAGTTGTAAAAATAAATTTAAAACTTGTTATTTATTTTGATTGTAAAAAAACTTTTTTTTAATTAGTTTGATATTAGGTTGGGTGATATAAAATAAAGCAACCATAATAGCAAAATAATATGTAAATCTAATGGTTATGATGGTCTGATCTTGCTAGAGCCAAATAGTGAGATCAAGCCAGGTCACGGGTCAAAACACATGACAACCACAAGGATGGACCTAAGTGCATCTAGTTGTCTTGATGGCTCCCACTGACTCCTTGATTTGTCCTGCTTCCAGTTTTGACTTCGGGTCTTCAAAATATTACAATATTTACAAAAGAAAAATAAAAGAAAACTCTAATCTATTACAACTTTGAGCCATCAAATAGGCCAAAAACCATAAAAGCAAAACTTTAACAAACAAATCACATCACAACCATTCCACCACAGGGTCTAGCCAGATTTACATATTAAAACACAATCAAAATAATACGGGCAATCTTTTGGTTAATAAATATTTAACCAAAATAAACAAGTTGCCCAAAATAATATAAATCAGAAACTTCAAATAATTTTAAAGTTTGTGATCTATAACCGGTTAACAGACCGGATCTGATTTGCATGTTGTAAGCCTGGCTCTGATACCACTGTTGGGTTCAGTGGTATCTTCGTTAGGTTTATTATCAAAACAGTTTTGATAATTATTAATCTTATTAATAACAGTTAACGCAGCGGAGTAATAATAAAATACCAGAATGAACCCGACAGGATCTGGGTTACAAACAATGCAAATACAGAATATGAATAACCTACTGATGAGATATAATATACCTTTGTGGTTAATAATTAACCGTTTCAGACACCGAGGGACAACGAATGAACGCTAGAATCAACGAACACTAAATTGGAACACAGTGGTTGCGGCTCTCAGAGGCGTGGTCCACGGTTGCAATCAAATATATCGGTTGTTTGTGATAGGAAAAAAATCTAACTATCCATCTTCTTTCTTTTGATCAAAATAACTTCAAATTAGTGATTTGAATCCTTTTGAAAGCAAAATGTAGAATTGTTACAAAGATGAGCAGAGGGAAGTGTGTTTTCAAATAGAAACTAAAAACCAACTTGCTTCTCCTGTCTCATGAATTAAACACTAAATTGAATATATGTATTGAAAAAGGAATCTCACCTTTTCTTTACACATCGATTGCAATTCAACTTTCCTTTTTTTATTTTGCTTTGAGAGGCCATTATGCTACCACTAGCAACTTGTCTCTTGGCCTAATTTTGATGTTGTTTTTTCTTTATTTATTTATTTAAATAAACATTAATACTAAATAATTTATAACAATTATAAACTATAAAAACCCGATATAGTTCGTATGCGCCAGTTAATCAAATTAAGTGGACTTAACATTTGTTGCCCAAGGTGTACTCTTACGGGTCATAGCTCGGTTGGCAACGTACCGTAACCAAACCCGTATATAATCCAATATGCTAGGCCAAAGCACCGTGACACTTGAACCCCATCGATGCACTTAAATAGCTGCAATAGAGTAACACATATATCAGTAGGATCAAGGTATGATCAGATTATTTAATACGATAATAATGACCAAAAGGAAAAGAATTATCCTTATCTATAGCTAGACTCCTATTGAAAGTAGTATCCATATTACGAAATCTTGTTGGTTGTTAAACTACCAACCCTTAATTCATTATACCATCTATATATACACATCCAAAACTTCACCTAATTCATTATTGTGCCACTAAATATGAAAAATATCTCGCACACATGACTTAGCATAACAATCGTCTAAATGTGACACAATTATGCATATAGACATCATTCAATTTTATTGTAACTACGAAAACCCAAAAAAAAAAAAATTGCTAAACATTTGAATCCTACATTACTCTCTATTAAAAGAGCAACTTGATGAATAGCAGAGTACAACAGGGTATAGCAGATTGGTGTACAAGTGATGATGCAAAGTGATGATGCAAAGGACACGCGTCTCCTTCAAATGTCGGCCAGATTTCACCGTATTGCTCATAGGCTGCACGTGTCTTCATCTTTGAGTAACAGCCATCCATCTATTCACATTATCATCTTCCTGATTTTGCTGCCTGTTCGTCACTATTGGCATAACTTCAATAAATTAATGGTAAAAGGTAAAACATCATCATCTCTTTCAGGAGTCTACCAGCGGTTTTTAAATTTTGTTCTCCGGAATCGTCCGATTGTGGATCCACAATTGTACCCTAACACACCCAATATGTGACTCTTCACCGATAATACACAGGTTCATCGAGAAACTTCACTTCTTACCATCGTAACTGAGCTGCAATGGCCGAATCTGAGATGATACCAACACCAACACCAACACACCGGAGAAGCCTGTGGTCGCAGTACCAGAAACATAAGCCGATGGTCCCAAATCGCTCACCGTTATTGAAGGTAATGAACATTTTTTTGTTGATTTTTCAATATTCGAGGAAATCATTTCATTTTCAAGCTCAAGATGAAATGTGAATAATTCGTCCTCTTCTCTTTGAAAGAAGGGGCGCCGTTAAAGATCAAGATGCGTTGATAATTATGATGTTGTTTTTAACATTTCATCGAGATAATGTTGATGAGTTCCAAAATTAAGATCCAAATCATTTGATTCTCAACAATCAAGAAAACAAACCTTTTTTTTTGGCATGCTTCAATACCTCTATCGAAAAATAATAGATGTTCCAAGAAATCAAACGATTTCCAACAAGCGAATAAATAAAAAGTAATTATGCATGCTTGATACTTCAATAATGTTCTTATTTATGTTTTATACGCTTGATGATGCAAGTGTTCATAGTGGTGTTAACATTTTTGTTAAGTTTTGGCTTTAGTTACTTCCACCAGTACCTTTTTTTGGGCTCTTCTTGATGCATCTGTTTTTGTTTTTGGTATAAAAATAGATTCTGAAAAAAGAATGCCTTTTAACGAGTCCTGGTTATTTTGTGTTTTGGCATTCAGAAATCAGAACTATATTACATAGACACTGTTCTGTGCTTTCGAAACTGTAATTATGTGATTTTATTTTATATATAAGATTTTTTAATAGGTAGTCTGTGAAATCCAGCCGAGAAGATAACATAGACTGCTACTACACATCACTTTGTTGTTTAGGTTAGATGTATAATGGTTTACGATTATCACGATGCCAATGAAATGCCACTATTTATAATATGTTCTGATAATTTCGTTTTTATATTAATCAAAATGGTCGCTTTAGACTTATACATGTGTAGAGCCATTTTATGTTTTGGTAGTAGAAAGTAGAAATTGCATTACATAGAAACAATATACTTTAGTATTGCGATTCAATATGATCAGCAAGGAAACAATTTCCTGGTAAGTTACCCTGTTAGTATATAATTATTAATCTATACGCATGATACTTACAATTCATGGGATAAATGTTGACAGTTAATGTGTCATATGAAATTATTTAACTGAGGTTATTACTTGATTGGGTAGATATCATTCTATTGATACATATTGCTTTCACTGCATTTGGATTATTTTGGAACAAACCAACCCTCATTGTGAGTAGTTGATGCTTTTACAAAGATTTTAGAGTTATGCTGCTTATGGTCTCATATCAACGAAATTAATTAGGAGTATGAAGTCCTCTATACACTTGTAGTGAATACATGACTATATATAGACAGAGAGGATTATGTTGATACACATGCGAAGGACTGCATCTATGGATAATTTGTGGCAATTAAATATTATCATTTAAATTGTTGATACTGCATTTAGCTGTAGAAACAAGTGTTATTTGTTGATTTGTATATATGTTTCCTACTCAACGATTATACTATTTTGCCTAATCATTCTGGCCAATTAGTTCAGCCAGTTGAAGATGTGCTACATAAACTGATTGTTATAAAAGAAGTGCAACAAAAAGTGATGTTTTACTAAAAAAGAACCCAATAGGCAGCACACATAAGTTAGCCTAATAGATCAAGGCTGTCTTCATCATTTATTCTTGCTTAAAAGAAGCTGTAAGCATTATATGATAAGATTACCAAGTTTTTATGATTTTGCAATATTCTTTTGTCCTCATTTAAAAAATTAGATAAACAGAATATGCATGAGATATAAAGTATCATCACTGGTATTGTTCCAGCTCTTTCACTAATATGAACAAGTTTGCCTAATTGTTTTCAATTGTATTCAATGCAGGTCCATGAAATATTTAGGCAGCCGACGATTTACATGGGGTTAAATCTTTAAATGCTAAACTTTAAAACAACAATATATTGACAATTATGCCTTATGTGGTGGAGGGATTGGTACTTTTGACTACGAAGATTGCTTACTTCAAAGGTTGACCTGATAACATGGTTTTTTAGCACATTTACTTGCAGTCAGATTAGATCTAAATAGCAAAACCTCCACCATAAAGCATGTGGTTATGTTATTTCGTGTGTACTTTGATTTGTGGGATCACACATTTTTCGTTTACATAAGGTGGTTAATTGGCTGGGTGTGATGATCCAACCTCAAACAGGTTGTTGACCTGGCATGGCAACCATGCGTAGATGGTTTGCAGCCCGAGACAGTGACCGGGTCTGAGCCAAAGCAATGTTACATCGTCTTCTTATATTCACCTACATGAAGTGAAATGAGAAGTAGGTTTTGTTATGGTGTGATTTTGCTGGTTTGTGACTTGTAATGGAATGACTCTGATGATTTCGGAAAAAAAAATTGTTGTCTTGGCATGAATCATTTTTCGTTTGAAGCCACAACAAGAAAGTGGATGTAAGCCAAGGTTGAAGCTACAGTTATTAGGATTGATGTGTATGTTATCGATAATTATCGAACAAAATCGTGTCAATTACTGCGATTTTATATGATTTAGACGATTGATGTGTATGTTATAGATAATTATCGTACAAAATCGTGTCAACTACTGTGATTTTATATTATTTAGAAAACTCGCGCAACGCGCGAGATTGACTCTTCCTAGTTAGTTGAATAAACAAACAACCCCTCAAAATTCAATCCCATTTTCTATTAACACAAACACAATGCTTTTAATTTACACATTAAAAGCATACCAAAAAAATCTAGAAGTCTAAACCATCCAGCCAATTAGAGCTGCAACACTTATTTATTTCCCAATTGTATCATCAATCCGTAAACACTTCTGGGGTTTACGAACATATCCTTCATATCTTGTTAGATCTCCCCCTCCACCGGATCAAAATTAAGGGTCCTAAGCTTCAGCCCTAAATTTCAAAATCCTTCATCTGTTCGTAAACACTTCTGGGGTTTACGAACATATCCTTCATATCTTGTTAGATCTCCCCTTCCACCGGATCAAAATTAAGGGTCCTAAGCTTCAGCCCTAAATTTCAAAATCCTTCATCGTATGCAGAGATCTAAGCATGAAGAAAAATACAGTGAAATTAAATTGATTGTTGGGTGTCTAAATGATATCAATTTTCGATTGTGGGTGGTATCTTTATTTATTGATGGTTTGTGAAAGTAACTTTTGGTTTGAGTACTATGAGTATGTTGGATATCAGCCTCAATAAACAATAACAAAAATGATTTGATCAAAAACTAATGATCGACTCTTTTGATAGTTTGGAATTAGAAATCGCAGTACATCAAAGAAACTCATAAAACAAGCATAAATAGACCTAAGCCCACTACCTACGTGAACAGAAAATAACTCCTACAAACTAGTAAACATGACCATGATTAAATCCACTACTTTGACCCAATAAACATAAAATAAATGTGATAGAAATAACCTTTTGCTGCAACCCATCTGACCCGTTTGATTACCCGAACAAGAAGCTCCAACTTTATGACCCGTGACCCCAAGATTAAACCATCATTCACCCCCTTAATCTTGACCCGTTTCTTCTTCAAAGTAGCGCTGGCTCGTCATCATCTCGAGCTAAATTAACCTCTTCTTCCTTTGGTTCATGCTTTGGACACTCAGCAGCATAGTGATCATACTCTTGACAATTATAGCACTTAATGTTCCTTTTATCACGATGCGTGCCATGTTCCCTTGGTCTTCATTAGGTTGGAACCGACCACCTCTACCTCTACCATAATCGCGACCTCTTCCTTGACCACGACCTCTTTCAAATTGCCCTTTATCAAACTCACCACGCTTGGTTCTCTCTTCCCAATCCTCCTTTGAAAGCAACAACTTGCCTTGTTCATTGTCTTCCTCTTCATGAACTTTGATTCTTTCTTCATAAGCCTTCAATCTCCCCACGGCCTCCTCAAGTGACATATTTTCTATTTCCGAATATTGTTCGATAGAAGCAACAATTTGCAAGAACTTCCTTGGAACCGAATTTAATAATTTTCTCACCACAATTTCATCATCCAAGCTAGACCCGAGGCTCTTGAACTTTGTAGCAATTCCACTAAGTTTGCCCGAAAAATCATCAACCGTCTCGTTGTCTTTCATCTTTAACATCTCTAACTCGGTTCGAAGAGTTTGAAGTCTCGCCTTTTGAACTCTATCGGCTCCTAAATACCGGACACGAAGAGTTTCCCACACATCTTTTGCATCTTTATACTTTGCAACTTGAAGTAACACGTCTTCCGGTAGTGTTTGAAATACGAATGCCCTCGCCATCAAGTTCTTTTAGCCTCGACCGCAGCTCCCGTGACAGGATCAATTGCTTCCCACAAACCGTATGCTTGTAGAATTGATTCCACCATGATTGACCAACTCGTGTAGTTCGTAGTCGATAACTCGGACATTGCAAAGGAATGTTACTTTGATTACCTGCCTGCACAATAGCACCACGATTTGAATTTTCTTCCGTCATCTTACCTTTTACTCAACTTGCAAAAGACAAAAAATTAACAATACACCTTTCTTCCCTTTTTTTCTTCCCGTACACTTCCCAATTAGTTGTTTTGTTTGACTTTTTCAATCATTAAAAATATGCACCGCCTTGATTTCTTCACCGTCACCAAACGTGATAATCACAAATTGATTACACAAAATCAATTTTTAATCGCACACAACTATTAATAACAGAATTGTTGTTGCACTCTGCCACAAGTCTCGGCTCTCACACAGGTAACCGATTTATCACACAAATCTCTCCTCGATTTTCTTTAATCCACGTACGCAGACTGTCTTCTCGCTTGAACCGCTAAACCACGCAGGTTGATCGGATCGAACCACACAGGAAATCTTGATTAGTTGCTTATTTCTCTTCTTCGATCTCCACACAGGTCTCTACTCTTGATCACACAGATTGTTCACTCGATCTCGATCACAAAGATCGGATTTTGCTCGGTTTCACACAGAAACGTTACTGGTATCTTTCTTCCTTCATATTCACATGCCTCTCTTAAGATCCCAAGGTATGAGCCTAAGGCTCTGATACCAATTGTTGGATATCAGCCTCAATAAACAATAACAAAAATGATTTGATCAAAAACTAATGATCGACTCTTTTGATAGTTTGAAATTAGAAATCGCAGTACATCAAAGAAACTCATAAAACAAGCATAAATAGACCTAAGCCCACTACCTACATGAACAGAAAATAACTCCTACAAACTAGTAAACATGACCATGATTAAATCCACTACTTTGACCCAATAAGCATAAAATAAATGTGATAGAAATAAGCTTTTGCTGCAACCCATCTGACCCGTTTGATTACCCAAACAAGAAGCTCCAACTTTATGACCCGTGACCCGTCAAGATTAAACCATCAGAGTAATTATCAATAAAATATAAAAAATAGTAGAAAGAATTTCGTTAAATAAATTACTGGAACACTTCATAATCCGATATATTGATCTCCCAAATCACAGTGTCAAAATCCACACCGAACTAGGGGTGTTGATCGGGTTAGTTAATCGGGTTTCGGGTTATTTGGGTTTCTTTAACATTAAGAGTCTACTCGAAACCTGACCCGAATAACAATCTGTTTAATCGGTTTGGTGTTATTTGGGTAACGGGTTTCGGATATTAAACAATAGACTTAATTTAGTAGATTTTAGTGAGTTTTCATTTGAAATCTTATAAAACTAGTGGACTTATATTAGTATACTTCTATAATTTATAAAATGTAGTTAAATATATTTATATACAAACAATTTGATCAATTTGGGTAATCTATACAAGTGTATGTATATATTTTACTTAATTATACTATGGGTTGATCGGCCTATTCGAATTTCGGGTTAATCGGTTCGGGTTATTCGAGTTTTTGAGGTTTGAAAGTTTATCCGAAACCCGAGTTGAATAAGAATCGGTTTAATCGGTTTTCGGGTTGTTCGGGTAACGAGTTGTTCGGGTCGGGTTTCTTCGGGTACGGGTGAGATCGGGTGGGGCGGGTTATTCGGATATGGATAATCGGGTTTCCAGTTGTTGTCGCCCATAACATACACATTCACCATCAACAGCCAATGAGCCTCATATTCGGAGACTAAAGACGCAATCTTAACCCAAAACTCTAGACTAACTTTGTAAATTTAAAAATTTAAGGATCAAACATGCAATTTGATCAAATCACAGATACTATTTGTGAAATTTTATGTTTAAGTAGTTTCATTCATAATCAGCTAACTAGCTTCAGCTGCAAAGCGCGAACATTAAGGACACTACATAAATTTTCCATTTATGGTTTAAGTTTTTCCATGTCTCATTTTCTTATTGATTCAGTTTCTGATATAACATGATAATCAAGTAATCATATAATCACCATGACCAACAACTAAACAAAATACTCATAGCAATAACTATTGAGATATATGTGTGTTTGCAATCAATATCAAAAAATGTTGTATCATTATTCTCTAATCGTTAATAAGGGGTTGCTATTTTGAGGGCTTAAGACTTGTAGCTAGTTGGTGTAATCACTACCCTTATTTGGTACTTCTTTATTTGGGCTTCACAACGGTCATATATGCTATTATAAAAAAGAAATAGAGCTTGAATTAGCATTATGAAGGAACCGCCTTCATCTTCGAATCCATTGCTTCATCTTCTTCATCTTATTTTGCGGTCTACTCAAGAATGTGCTACAGAGATGACTAGATCTTTGTGTTGTGGTCTACTCAAGAATGTGCTACAGAGATGACTAGATCTTTAACTGTGTTGGTTATGTTCTCGTCTTTCATTCACCATCTACATGTGAATATTCTACGGATAGTCTTGATTCATGTGTTATCTTATGGTTTCTTCATCTTTACACTTCAACCCGTAGCATCGAACCAGAAGAGGTGCGGCGGTATCACCGCTGTAGCACCTCCACCATCTTTCACACACTCCACTTATCTTACAAAATGTATGTTTAAATAGCAAGTTATGTACTCCTTCATAAACCAACAATGTGACTACTAGCTTTTTTTTTTTTTTGAACGGTGACTTTCTTAGAAATGACTCCTGTCACATCGCCGGTGAGGCGACCCTAGCCAAGATCTGTTCCAGACTATGTTGTCTGAACGGGTCCACGCTGGAATTGTCAGACTTGGTTACGGCGTTCCCCCGGAAACCGTACTGCCTCTACAAGGGTTGCCCCTCTGGAGTAACAGCCGGATGAAAACCGGGGTCAAGCTCTGAGAATCGGCCTTCGCAACATTGGCTCAAAGGAAAATTCTCTTCATTGCTTTAGATGTCCCCAAACTGGTGTCAAGGAGGTTCGAACGTCTGACCTCCACTTTGGGAGTAGGGGCTCTTACCACTTGAGCCAAGTCTGAAGGACATATGACTACTAGCTAGTCTTTACTAATTAAAGTCTGGAACATTCTATTGTGCAATACTTCTTCCCAAAATTAATCAATTGTTTATATTTAATGTATTTAACATGAGGAACTAAAATTACGACATGCAAGATGGCAATTACATTAGCACGCCCTCAAAACCAATGTGTTGCCAAACATAAATGCAAATTATTTCCACAACATAATATCACGACTCCTAACAATAAGTGATAAAATTGTGATTCAGAAGTTTTCTAGAGCATTCTCAACGCAACAAGAACATGAAAATATTCTAAAAGATGTTTCAAGAATATCTTAGATTTTTCTTAAAAAGTATCCAAATACTCTCGACGATTAGTCTAGATAGTTTCATGTAAATATCAAATAAATTTTATGAAGAATAATCTAGATTTGTATATATGATTTTTCTAAATGAGAAAGATCTAAGCTAGTATATAAATAGAGAGATGCTATTTGAGTAAGGCACCTATTAAATCATCAAGTTTACTTTCTACAACGTACTTTCTAAGTATTCTTAAAAAGCATTAAAGCCTTCTTTCGTTATAATGGAGATTCATGAATATCATGGTTGAAAATATGGATCAATTGGATATATACCCTTGTAAACATTTTTCAAACATATATATCACCAAGCAAAATCTTTAATTGCATATATACCTAATTTATTGTTATGACAATATTACCCTTTCAAAAAAAACTAATAAGAACTTACACATGGATATATATGCCATAAAGAGTTTTAGAGGGGGAAATATGCTTTTAATCTATTTGTCATTTATAAGGTTGATAAGGGAAAATTTGCCAATTATGAAGTTTTAGTAAAAATAAAGACAAATTAGTCATTATATAAACACTTTTAATGAAAATGAGTAAATTTGTCAATTATGAGGTTTTGTAAGTGGATATATGTATTTGAAATTTTTGTTTGGGCATATATTCAATTAAGAGTTTTAGAGAGGGAAAAATATTTTTAACCCTAAAAATATTGGTAAGGGTGTAATAGTCAAACATGAGCTACTCGAGATCAGCTCATTAAAAACTCAAAGCAAGCTGGGCTTTAATGAGTTTGAGCCCGAGCTCAAGCTTTCATAGAGGCTCAATAAATAAATAAGCTCGAGTCCAAGGTAAACCTGTGGAGCTTGAGCACGCTTACAAGCTTAAACCTATCTTTCGTTTATATATTTTTTATATTTGTTATATTATATATATATAACAAATATATATACAACAAATATATATATATATAACAAATATATATATAAAAATATATATATAGGTGAAGGTTCAACTAAGAATAATTAGTTGCCTAAGAATGAATCTCATGGTGACATGTGGCAATTTTAATTTTTAGTAATGAAGGGTATTTTTGGAAATAAGATATTATTCAAACTATTCAAAATCTCTGTTCTTCAACAGAATTCACTATTTCAGCGTGAATTGACCTCAATTTCACACTCGAATCCACGATATTCAAATTGATTTCAATATCTAATCAGTATTGCAGCGGTCGAGACGAAATCATATTCTGATTCGTGGCGATTTTGATCGAATCAAGTTGTCATCGTCATCTATTTCACGAATCAAATCCAGAGATCGTGGGTTTTATTATAATTTGCAATTCCAACCGATTTCAATTCACAATGTATTCTAATGTAGTCAATGAAGGTTCCAATTACAATTTAATATACTCAGTTTTGTTCAATTATGTACGTTGTTTTATGAAATTGTACTGTTTTCCTCTCTGTGCTGTTTTCGTTATATGTGCTGTTTTGTGTTAAATACCTTTCGATGTGTGCTGTATCTATAAATGTGTTGTTTAGTGCTGTTTTAATTATGTTGTATCTATATATGTGCTGTTCTGTGCTGTTTTGAACAATTAATTATATAGTAGATTATTATGTGTGCTGTTTTATTTATGTGTACTGTTTTATTATATTGTGTTGTTTTCCTCTCTGTGCTGTTTTCGTTAATGTGCTGTTTTCGTTAATGTGTTGTTTTGAGTTAAATACCTTTCGATGTGTGTTGTATCTATATATGTGTTGTTTGTGCTGTTTTAATTATGTTGTATCTATATATGTGTTGTTCTGTGCTGTTTTGAACAATTAGTTATGTTATAGATTATTATGTGTGATGTTTTAATTATGTGTACTGTTTTCCTTATAGGTGATGTTTTAAATTAAAAATAAATTATGTGAATCGGTGGTTTTTTCTACTGTGCTGTATTTATATATGTGTTTGTTGTATTTGTTTCGCTGTTATATATGTTTGTGCTGTAATTGTTTCTATGTGTTTTCATTATATGCGTGCTGTTTCATTAAATGTGTTGTTTTCTTAAAGCGTGCTGTTTTCATTAATTGTGTTGTTTTCTTAAAGTGTGCTGTTTTTATTATGTGTTGTTCTTATTATGTGTGCTGTTTTTTCCTTATATGTGCTGTTTTAAATTAACAATACCTCCTGTAGATGTGTGTTTTAATTATGTGTGTTGTTACCAATTGTGCTGTATTTAAAATATGTGTGTGTTGTTTTGTTTATATGTATTATTCATTAAATCATTATTTGTAATTCAATGTTATCTTTTTTGTGTTTCAGGTGTTCGTATGTCCCCTACTTCTAGAAAAAAGTATTATATTCCTAATGTTCCAGATTCATCCAAACCAATAGTTTGTATGAAGTTTTGTCAATTGATGAAGCCTTTGAGTTTTACAAAAATTATGCCAAGTTAGGAGGTTTTGAGGCACGGAAGCATACTCAATGTACATCAAACGGTGTTATTAAAATTAAATATATAGTTTGTGCAAAAGAGGGTCATAAGACATTTCATGACATTGACACGGTTAATGATAGTGATGGTTCTGATAAGAAATCAAAAGATCGAAGAAAGCGTCCAACTAAACGTACGGTTGTAAGGCTCACATTCGTTTAGGGTTAAGTAAACGTAAGAAATACTATACCATTTATGGTTTTCATGAGGAGCATAACCATAGCTTTGTTGATCATGAGGACTACCATCTATTATATGCATCAAGAGATTTGTCATTCACACAACAACAACTAATTACCGATTTTTCTATAATGAATATTGGTCCTGTTAAGGCGTTTAATATTATGAGAGTAATGTGTGGTGGGTTTGAGAATGTTGGTGTGACTGCTGTTGATTGCAAGAACTTTAAAAGAGACCTTAATTTGTTTCTTGGTGAATTTGATGTTGATATGGCCGTAAATCGTCTTCTAAAGAAAAAGGAGTATTCACCCGATTTTTCTTGTGAATATTTAACTGGAGAGAAAGGTGCTCTTGCTGGTTTATTTTGGGCCGATGAGGATATGAAGCGGGATTATCTTTTGTTTGGTGATGTTATATCTTTTGATGCTACATTTCGTACTAACAGGTATCTTTTTTGTGCTGCTTTTTACTGTTTTAAAATTTTTTGTTAAGTGTGCTGTTTTCTTTAAGCGTGCTATTTTTATTAATTATGCTGTTTTTATTATGTGTGCTGTTTTCTTATATGTGTTCTTTTAAATTAAAATACCTCCTGTAGATGTGTGGTTTTTTCTATTATGCTGTATTTAATATATGTGTGTGTTGTTTTGTTTATATGTATTAAACCATTGAATCATTATTTGTAATGAAGTTTTTTCTATTTTTTCTATTTTATTTGTTTAATTCACACTAATTTGTGTGTGTTGTTTTTATTGTTTTTAGGTATGACTTGGTTTTTGTTCCCTTCACTGGAATTGACAATCATCATCACAACATTACGTTTGCGGCTGGCTTGTTAGCATCAGAAAGCGCAGATTCATATAAGTGGTTACTTGCTGCTTTTTTGAAATCTTTTGGTGTAGCACCTAAAGTTGTGGTTACTGATCAAGACCCGGCCATGAAGATTGCAATTCAAGATGTTTTCCCAACTAGTAGACACCGACTATGCATGTGGCATATTATGACCAAAGTTTCATCCAAGGTCGATTTTACTTTTTGTAATGTTTTTACATATGATCTATTAAATGTGTTGTTTTCTTCAGTCCAATAAAATTATTTTTTATAACAGGTTGGACCCAAGTTATCCCAAGACGAGTCCTTTAAGCGTAAGTTGTGCGACATTGTTTGGACTGATGCTATTCAACCTGCTGAATTTGAAAAATCTTGGACTGATATAATGGTTGAGTATAACATACAATCTAACAAATGGTTGTTAGACATGTTCTTTTTTAGACAAGATTGGATACCTGCATATTATCGTCATGAACACATGTCTGGACTTATGCGTACTACATCTAGGTCCGAGAGTGAAAACCACTTTTTTGGTCAGATTAGCAACACAGAGTTGTCTTTGTTAGAGTTTTAAGTCACTTTGATATTGCTATGGAGGCTCAAAGGTTTACACGTCGTAAAAATGATCACAATACACGATACACTACACCTGAGATAAAAACTAATTTTGAGTTGGAATATCAAGCTGAAAAAATTTATACGAGAGAGATATTTTATGATGTTCAAGGTGAAATCATTGGTGCTGTTTATGAATGTATATGTAAATGCTTTGAACCGGCTGGTGACTTTGTCATGTTTTCAATTAAGGAGTTAGATGCTAATGTCTCGGCCACCTTTGAGGTATTAATTCATTCTTTTGTGTGCTATTTATACAAAGATTTTAATGTTGTTTTTATTAAGCGTGCTGTTTTTATTATGTGTTAGATGATGTTTTCGTTATGCGCAATGTTTTCATTAAGCGTGTTGTTTTTATTATGTGTGTTGTTTTCTTTATATGTGCTGTTTTAAATTAAATATACCTCCTGTAGATGTGTGGTTTATTCTATTGTGCTGTATTTAATATATATGTGAGGTATTAATTCATTCTTTTGTGTGATATTTATACAAAGATTTTAATGTTATTTTCATTAAGCGTAATGTTTTATTAAGCGTGCTGTTTTTATTATGTGTATTGTTTTTATAATGTGTGTTATCTTTCTTATATGTGTGTTTTCATTAAGAGTAATGGTTTTTTCTATTGTGTTGTATTTAATATACATGTGAGGTATTAATTCATATTTTTGTGTGGTATTTATACAAAGATTTTAGTGCAGCACATATTGTTTTATCCATTAATGTGGTGACTTTTATATAATCATCTGTTTTGTACTGTTTTGTTTTAGTTTTATAATACAGCACACATGTTTTCTACCTGTGCTGCATTTTGCAATTGCTATTGACTGTTATGTTTTCTGATGTAGGTTCTGTTTAGAGAAAATGATATGATAATTACATGTAGTTGCAACAGATACGAGCAATACAGTTTGTTATGTCGGCATATCTTCTACGTTTTAAGAGCTTATGGTATTAAACAGTTTCCTGAAAGATATATTATGAGAAGATGGACCCGAGATGCTGCTCCAAATAAGTCAACGCGTACTGTTATTGAGCGAGATTCTGCTGGTGAGAATGTTGATTCTGTTGACAGCATTGTTCGTGATATTGCGTATAGGCATGATTATATTATCAACAAACTTGTTTCAAACATGGATCAGTTAAAAATTTACTTAGAAGAAGTAAAAAAAACAAGCGAATGTGGATTCTTTACCTGTTCCTTCAGGACCAGTATCTAAGAATAAGAGGTTGGGGAATATTCTTGGTTCTGATCAGCCATCATCTATTACTTTTAGAAGACCTGTTGGAATTAAAAACAAAGGTTCGGGTTCTCATAAACGTTATAAATCTTTTCAAGAGATATCATCTTCAGAGAAAAAAATAGGGAAACAGACTAGGTGTTGTGCGATATGTGGAAAGAGCGGCCATAATCAGCGAAGTTGTACATTGAAGAATGCTGGTGGTGGTTCTGATAATCCAAATAGTTCTTGATAATTCATATTTCAAATTCTTCATGTAAAAGACATCAATTATATTCTTCAATCATACATAGTTTTATAGTTGTGATTCAGTACAAAAATACAACACATGCTGCTACATATTCAACACATATTATGTGCCGCTTTTTTATTTTATACGTATGATGTGAATGAAATCAATTATATCTTCATTCATACATAGTTTTATAGTTGTGCTTCATTTTTAAAAACAGTACAAAAAACCTTATATTATAATACAGTACATAATACAATTTAAAAAATACAGCACATGTTGCTACATATTCAGAACATATGATGTGCTGCTTTATATTTTTAAATAAAATACCTTTTATTATCGGATATCATTTCCAGTGTATACAAATAAATAAAACCATATAGAATGTAATTGTACTACATTTTGTTAGCATCTGTACTATATTTATTATAAGCATTCAATTTCTAGCAAACCAAATATAACAACCAAAGTTGTACTACTTTTTACAGCTCTAACCATTCAAATGTATCACAAATGACAAAGTGTACTGCTTTCTGTTGCTGATAAACAAAATAAAAATATATTTTGATTATATAACTATTTCATTCAAAGGATTTCTTTAATCTTTCTTCTATTCTTTTCCTTGTTGTTTCCTTCAGTTTCTTCTTCTCAGCATCATCTTTTTTATCAAAGTTCAGTACATCAGATGCCACCTTTTCCTTCAATAAGTTGATATCCAATAACAGTATTTTTGTCAGATATTTGATTCTAAGATCATACAACTCAGCATTTTGTTGATCTGACTCTTCTGAAAGACCACAGTTCCATTTCTTATGTTTACCAAAGTATGTTTCCATGTGTCGTATTGCAAAGATGCCACAATCAACAAAGTTCTGTGTAGTTCCCCATGGTAAATCTATCCTTCCTGGATTCAGTTTTTTTATTCTTTCATGCTTTTTAGGGTCTTCTTCCTTCAAGTATAGAATCATAATTGAATGCTGAAATCAGAATATTGTAAATTAGTACATAATTTTAAATTTTAGAAGATATGTTGTGCGATAAACAACATGAGCTTTAAATTAGTATATTACCACCATTTTAATGCGTGCGGCTTGTTTCAGTTTGATTTTTCCCTTCATGTTGTCCAATATGTCAATTGAAGGTGTTTTGAAATCAAAACAGATGACATAAAAGTGCCTATCTTGGAGAATGGGGATGAACATCATTTCTAGTTCTTTAATTGAACCATATGTTCAATCAAATAGAGTGTTTTCTACATTCATCCTGAAGTTCTGCAATGACTCAGTTTGCAACACTTTTTTACTCACAGTAAAATCCCCCTGCATGTAAACGATGTTTTCAAAAAAAATAATTAGTTGTACTGTATTATTATATATGATAACAGTGTAGAGTATGTACTGCATTATAAAACAATTATTCATGACAAGAAATGTATTTTCTAATATAGTACAACTAATTTATTGTACTGTAATTTAGATGCAGTACAATGTACATTCTATTTCAATTTAATAATGCAGCACATGCATTCTATTATAAATGCAGCACATGTTGTTTAAAAATCATACCACCATATTGCATGGACAGAAGAGTCTTTTAGGTGAGTTATTTGCTCTGAATTGTTCCTCGTTGTTGAGTACAAGTGACCAGCAACTCATGATACCGCAATGCAAATATTCATTTGGATAAAACGACTCGAAGCTTATTTTTGAGGTTTTATTCCCACTTGCAGTTTCAAAGACGAATTCCCTGCATTATTTTAACAGATAAGTTATTTTAAAAATATGTGATTTTAAATGTGTTATATTATAAATCAAGATAGCCATATAATTACCAAATATCACCAATTGCTGCAAATATATATTGTGCTACAAGTTCTTCATCTTTGTGCCTTTTAAGATTCATTTGCACAACACGCTCTTTAAATGGCGATCTTAGAGCTTCAGACAACTTTGTTATGCGTGTTGTTTTTTCTCTTTTTTCTTCTCCTTCTTCAGCTCTTGTAGCTATATCCTTTCTACTTTTTCATCGGTGAAAGTAGATTTCTCAACCAAATTCTCTTGTACAGGAGTTTCCAATTGAGGATCATTTGTTTGCAAGAATTGTATTGTTTTTAAAACATTCTCAACATCATCTTCATCTTGTTTTCTAATCTCCTCCCGTCCATCTGCCTCATCATTTCCTTCTCCGTAAACTTTTTCTTTCTCAATAATTTGTGATAAACCAACTGAATTCTTGATATTATCTCCATCTAAAACTTTTCTTGTTCTTTCCCTTCTTTATCTGTGTCCTCTTGATGTGCTGTTTTCTCCTGTACATCCACATGGTTTCTTACTTGATCTAAATCTTCTTTTTCTTTATTATCAACATTTAAATCAGCTTCTTTCATGATGATTTCTCCATCTAAAACATCTACATCTTCTCTTTCTGTATCCACATGTTCTTTTTCTTTATTCTCTTCATCTAAATCAACTCCATTTTTATGTTTTCTCCATCTCCAACTGCAGCTTCTTTTATTTCATTTTCTTTTCCTTTTTTTGATATTTTGTTAGCTTTGACATCCATCCTTCTAAAGCATTGAATATTTCATCATTTGAATCATACTTTGCAATGCATTCTTCGATTAAACGATCAACACCCTCAACAAATTCATCAAGATCATTTTTTTTTCCTTATAAGATATGCCCACTCCTAAGATCAAAGAAAAAGTATACATAGTTAAATGCAGTACAATGTACATTCTATTTCAATGTAAATCGTGGCATATAATACTGAATATTTAAATGCAGTACAATGTACATTCTATTTCAATTTAATAATGCAGCACATGTTGTTTAATATAGTAGTGTGTTACACATGCAGCACATTTCAAATGTGCTTCAATTGTAAATGCAGCACAATGTACATATCATAATGCGGCACAATGTACATATTATAATCCAACATAATGTACGTATTATAATGCAGCACAATGTACATATTATAAATGTTTTGTTAAATCCTTATACTCTTTTACAGAAGAGTTGTGTTTTTGTAAACCTAGTAGAATGAACAAATGCAGCTCTGATAACAATGTAAATCGTGGCTTATAATACTGAATATTTAAATGCAGTACAATGTGCATTCTATTTCAATTTAATAATGCAGCACATGTTGTTTAATATAGTAGTGTGTTACCCATACAGCACATTTCAAATGTGCTGCAATTGTAAATGCAGCACAATGTACATATCATAATGCGGCACAATGTACATATTATTAGATTATCATTTAAAATGTTAATAAAATAATAGATAGTTTTCATAAGAATACATATACATTTTCATTCCTTGGATGTACTGGTTGGCTGCGTAACTGAAGTGATGCATAAGCAGACAATCCTTCTAGGGAACCAGTTGTTTCTTGAAATGTTGGATTTCGGTTCTAACTAGCGCAGCGGAAGCATGTAATAATTATAAACAAAAATTTTTCTATCAACCGAAATCTAACCCATGAATCAACTCGTCAAACAAAAGCTCAAGAGAATGAATAAAAATTATACCCTTGATGATTTCCTTGAAGATGAAGATGAACAAGATTCAAGTTAGAATCTCTCTATCCGGGAAGACACCCAAAGTTCCGACCTCGAATAATACACTTTCTTGAGATTTTAGCCTTTTGCTTCAACCCAATAACACCCAAATATTTGTTCCCTTTCTTCACTAAATCACAACACCACCAAGCCTTTTGAGTTGTGTGTTCAATGTTTAGTAGTTGTAGAGATTAAGAACAATCATTTTGGAAGAACAACCAAATGTATTTTGGAAGAATAACAACCCAAAATGATGCTCTAGTTTTTCGTCTCTTTTTCACTTGCAAAGGACGTGAGTGTGTGTGTCTATATTTGGGTCAAAGGAATATCTTTTAGGCAGACAAGAGGCATGTGTGTTTGTGTTGTTGAGTTGTAAAAGAATGATTGTATACATAATACATTTTTGTCCCTCACATGATTCATTAACTAAAAGTGGGAATCTTTCCTTTTCTTTTCATCTGTACATGTGCGTAGAATATATACATATATATAATTTAGAAAAATAAATAATAACATTTAATTAATTACTAGTTAAACATTTAACCAATTAATTAAATAAACACAAACACATAATTATTTATTTAGACCATTAACAAAATGTCTAAATATTTAATCTCTCTATCAAAGTGTATTAAACGATTATCGATCGGCCTTTGCGTGTGACCGAATAGGATAAATGGACTTCATATATTATTCGTGTCATGGGCATATCTTTGAATCATAATGCACCATGGTCAAACATCTAGCCAACCCATGTGCAATTATCCAACAGACTCCCACTTGCACAGACATGATAATATCGGTTTGTCACAATGACATACCTAGTATAACCAATACATTAGTATGTTATACTCCTATTAGTTTGCGTACATCATTTATCCTTTTGTTCTAGATATCCAATTTGAACGCGTGACATGGTTAAATGTCAATCACAAACGTTCAAGATTATGTTTCCCGATATAGATTTGTTGTGATCAAAATCAACTGCAATCATCACGATTCAGTACTAGCATGGCCATGCATTTATTATCAGCACAAATCAACGAGGGGCCCAGAGATATCTCTTCAACCCGCTTAAGGAAGAAGGAACAAATTGTTTTCACTATATAGACATCCATCACACTTCATGTCATACCCAATCCACACCCTTATGGCTGGCATTTACGCACAGCGTTAGACGCAGATCAAAGTATGACACTAGATGTGTCAAGATTCTCATATATCTCCACTTTAGGATAAAAGTGTTGCCATCTTAGAATTACTTTGTGACTTAAAACCATGAAGTAATCTCTAAGTGTGGTCACTCCAAAACTTTGAATCAATTATCAAGTTCCTCATGAATGTAGTGTCATATAAATCTATATAACTACACTTCATAGCAGCCTTAACTAATCTCTCTCCATAAGAGAATGACCGACTGTGGAAATTTATGAATTAATATTCAATGGAGTTTAAAACATGCAAAATAGAACATAGTAATATGCAATGAAATGATCGCATCACGCGTATAATATAATCTCGATATAAAAGTCATCAAATCAATTGCAATAAACTATTACATAATGTTCTAAGTGTCAAATTAACATAATTAATATAATCAGACTGAGTCATCAATAATACGAATACCAATAGATCTACTATGCGCCTCATGTTTGGCTTGAGGTAGAGCTTTGGTGAATGGATCAGCCAAGTTTTCACTTGTGTCGACCCTACTAATGACAATATCCCTATCCGCAACAACTTGACGGACATAGTGATATTTTCGGAGTATGTGCCGTGTGCGCTTTGAGATCTCGGTTCTTGAGCCAAGACAACCGCACTCACATTATCACAGAAAATCTCAACGGGATCAAGAATGGTAGGAACTACGCCTAGATCCCGATGAATTTCTTAATCCACATGGCCTCTTTTGCAGCCTCGCTAACTGCTATATATTCTGATTCTGTCGTCGAATCTGTAATGGTGTTCTGCTTGGAACTTCTCCAAGTGACCGCGCCTCCATTTAGAGTAAACACAAACCCTGATTGCGAAGAGCAATCATCTCTATCCGATTGGAAGCTAGCGTCTGAGTATCCTTTGACATTCAGCACGTCCTCCCCGCCATATACCAAGAACATTTCTTTAGTCCTCCTGAGATACTTCAGAATGTTCTTGACTGCTATCCAATGTGCCTCGCCAGGATTGGCCTGATAACGACTAGTCATGCTTAAGGCATACGAAACGTCAGGCCTAGTACATATCATGGCATACATGATCGATCCTATAGCCGAAGCATATGGGATACGACTCATCTTGGCTACTTCTCCATCAGAAGTAGGACATTGAGACTTGCTCAATGGCATGCCAGGGTTCATAGGAGCGCACCCCTTCTTGGAGTCTTGCATACTAAATTTCTTTAGTATCTTATCTATGTATGTACTTTGGCTTAGTCCAATTAGTTTCCTAGATCTGTCACGGTAGATCTTTATTCCCAAAATATACGCCGCATCTTCCATGTCTTTCATGGAGAAACATTTCCCTAGCCAAGCTTTAACATCTTTCAATGTCGGGATATCGTTTCCCATGAGTAATATGTCATCGACATATAATACTAGGAAGACTACAACGCTCCCACTGGATCTGACATATACACATGGTTCATCTTCGCTTCTAAGAAAACCAAATTCCTTTATTTTCTCATCAAAACAAAGATTCCAACTACGAGAAGCTTGCTTAAGCCCATAAATGGACTTTTGAAGCTTGCACACACTATTAGGATACTTGGGATGTACAAAACCCTCGGGTTGTGTCATAAACACATCCTCAGTTAGCTTTCCATTTAGAAAGGCAGTTTTAACATCCATTTGCCATATCTCATAGTCATAAAATGCAGCTATGGTAATTAGTATTCTAATTGATTTCAACATGGCCACTGGTGAAAAAGTTTCATCGTAGTCTACACCATATCTTTGCGTGTAACCCTTAGCCACCAGTCTGGCTTTGAATGTGTGTACATTCCCATCCATGTCGGTCTTCTTCTTGAAGATCCATTGACACCCAACGGTTTTAATTCCTGGTGTATGATCAACCAAGCTCCAGACTTGGTTATCGTGCATGGATTGAATCTCGTTGTCCATAGCCTCTTGCCATTTTGCAGAATCAGGTCCTGCTATGGCCTCGTGATAAGAGATAGGTTCATCAGAATCTATTTGCGTCTCGTCACCCTTAGATATGTTTAAACAAGTCTATGAGGTGCACGTCGCTCTCTATCCGACCTGCGTACAGGTGGTGGCTGTATGTCAGCGTCCTCTTCAATAACAGGTTCGTCGACCTCTGGAAGAGAACTAGGGCCAACGTCAGTTTCCATGTCGTTTGCTTCTTGAATTTCTTCAAGATCAATTGGGCTCCCACTGACTTCTTTGGACATGATGTTCCTTTCAAGGAACACTCCTCTTCGAGACACAAAGACTCTGTTCTAGGAAGGGTTGTAAAACAAATATCCAAAAGAATCGGCTGGGTAACCAACAAAGAACACCTTTTGTGATCTAGGTTCGAGCTTATCTTGAGTCTCACGACGAACATAAGCTTCGCAACCCCAGATTCTTAAATATGAGAATGAAGCAGACTTGCCATGCCATATTCATATGGTGTCTTGGAAACCTTCTTGGTTGGGAGGAGGTTAAGGATCCTTGCAGCAGTTTCTAAAGCATATCCCCAGAAACTGATTGGAAGCGTTACACGACTCATCATGGATCGAACCATATCAAGTAATGTTCGATTCCTCCTTTCAGACACACCATTATGTTGAGGTGTCCTAGGAGGAGCTAATTGTGATATAATCCCACAACCCCTTAGATGATCGAGGAACTCTTGACTAAGATATTCACCGCGTCTATCAGATCGCAGTATCTTAATCTTCTTGCCCAGTTGGTTCTCTACTTCGTTTTGGTATGTCTTGAACAAACCAAAAGTTTCAGACTTATGTTTAATTAAATAAACATAACCATATCGACTGAGATCATCAGTAAATGTAACGAAGTATCGTTCACCGTGTCTAGTAGCCGATCTAAACGGACCACACACATCAGTGTGTACCAATTCCAATAGATCTTTGCCCCTTTCGCAGGTTCCTTTGAAAGGTGCTTTCGTCATTTTGCCCAATAAACAAGATTCGCAATCATCATGAAATGTAACATCAAATGATTCCAAATTACCATCCGTTTGGAGTTTGGTGATTCGTTTCTTGTTTATATGGCCTAGACGACAATGCCATAGATATGATTTATCCAAACTATCTTTGGATGAACCAATGTTATTGATTGAACTATCATTTAATTTAATGGTGGTTTCTAATATGCCTCTACAAGGACTAGCTTTAAAATAAAACATATCATCCTTGTAAACAAGAATTGATCCATTATCAAATTTAAAATCAAAACCATCATAAAATAAAGCATCAAAAGACATAATGTTTCTTGCCATTTCGGCACTGTAGCAAACATTTCTTAATACAATACATAAAGCAGAATTAAAATAAAGCTTATATTCTCCAATCATTTCAACTGAGGCCACGTTCTTGTTCCCCATGATTAGATCAAGCTCCCCAGTCCTTAGCTTCCTACTTCTTGTGAGTCCCTGCACATTAGTACAAATGTGAGTACCACAACCTGTGTCCAATACCCAGGAATTAGAAATAGAAGTATTGTTAAGTTCAATCATGAACATACCTGAAGGGTCGGCGACACCTTTGGCCCGAAGCTCCTTTAGGTCTTTCAAATATACCGGACAAGTACGCCTCCAATGTCCCATTTCCCCACAATGGAAACATTTGGCCTCTTTAGGATCTTTAGCTTGTGGGATCTTTTGAGAAGATGTAGAGGCTATGCCCTTAGGTTTGGGTTTAGCATTGGGAATCCCAACTTTTGCTTTACCCTTACCTTTGGGTCCATTATTCTTCTTCTTTCGGATCCCTCCTTCCATGATGGTCAAGACACTAGAAGTAGCGGTTTTGGTTTTGGCCATGCCAGACTTGGCGGTCTTCAACATGCCATGAAGCTCCATAATGGTTTTCTCCATGTTATTCATGTTGTAGTTCAACACGAATGAATCAAAGGCAGTAGTCAACGAGTTAAGGATAAAATCCGCAGCAAGCTCTTGACTAATGGGAAAACCAAGGCGCTCCAATTGGTCTGTGTACCCTTTCATTTTGAGTACATGGACACTTACGCTACTGCCCGGTGCCATCTTGCAACATACGAGAGCTTTGACGGTGTCAAATCGTTCTTGCTTTGCTTGCACTTGGAACATGTCTTTTAGTTGTGTAAGCATGTTGTACGAGCCAAGATTCTCCAAGCCCTTTTGGAGCTCGGGAGTCATGGTCGCCAACATTAAGCAAGCAACCTCATTTGACATTGTACGACGTTTCTCATACTCGTCCCGAGTCGCTTGAGTAGCTCTCGCATGTGGCTCATCAGGAAGGGGTTCCTCTATTGCCCTGATCTTATCTTCCATCCTAAGTACAATCCTTAGGTTGCGAAGCCAGTCAATAAAGTTCAAGCCGGTAAGCTTGTCCTTTTCGAGGAGACCCTTGAGGCAAAAGGTAGAAAGAGACGAGGAAGAAGAGTTTGCGTTTGGAATAGACATCTGTTATATTTAAAGTAGATTGTATTAGTTAATTTGACATAATTAATCCTTGTTAAAATAGGTTTTTTTAAAAAAATATATTAACAAGGTTAAGATCCACATTTCACTTGTAGCAATGTCGGGTTTGCCGCGAAACATTAACCATTAGCTATTTAGGTAGGTATACTATATTACCAATTTATCCTTTATAAAATTCTTAAACTTTTACAGGATTCTATTGATAATCCATTATATCAATGCATGTTTAATCCTTCTTACGCCAATCCTTTCTTATGTCGGGTTCGCCGCGAAACACAAGTCTAGATTGTAAACCGTCCATGATAGCAACACGTGACATCCGGCCCAAGACTCTCGGGTATCGCGAATTTCACTTCACCCTTGCCAACACCTAATTGAACTTCGGCCCAAGACTCTCGGGTATCGCGAACTGCAATAGGTCGAAGTTTCGAGTGTGTGTACTACTCGTGGATAGCGTAAAGTTTACATTTAGGAAACGGGTTTTGTTTGTTGTAGCAAAAAACATTTTATACAATTTTAAATTTTGCTAATATTTCATTGCGTTTGTTATTCCATTATAACCAAACCAATTTGATATTTATTTAATTCTCATTGCGTTTGTTAATCCATTATAATAAAACCAATTTTTAATAATTATTCTTGTTGCGTTTGTTAATCCATTATAACCAAACCAATGTTAATAATTAATTTAAATCTTATTGCATTTGTTAATCAATTATAACTAAACCAATATAGATGATTATTTAATTTGTTTTAAAACGATTTTCTTGTACGCATGACAAAGACAAATATATAAAACAAAATAATCATCACACACAAACATATCGGTAGTATGCCATAAATCCTATGCGTTTTACCGGTGAGCCACCACACGGGAAAACAAGGTCAATCTAAGGACACGAGTAAGTAGGAGCAATGGCTCCCACTAAAATCACCATCCTTCTTTGAATCCCTTGTTGCTTGCACCATCTTGATGATTCCATCTTCATGATGCTAATTTCCATGTCTCTTTACATTTTTCAATAAATAAAATCTATACTACTTTCTATACTATTGCAAATACATAGAAAGAGAACGACACAATTTGTCGTTAATATAATACATTAATAAAATGAGAAAAGACGACGTGCAAGTCGTTTGATTAATTATTATTACATTCATCCCGAATAAATAATACACAACCAACCATCACACAAGGTCATTGGCATACTACTACCGACATCTAAATAACAATTTTCTATAAACCATTGATTGCCAACAATCTTATGTATTGAGCTTGAAATATATAAAAAAAATTATTTCACATCTCAAAAAAATGTTTAACCATTTAATGCTTAAAAGATCCTTTTATTCTTTTAGTTCTTTTAACCGCCAACCACAGCAAATATTTTTTTTTCAACCCATATATTAATACATACAAAATCTAGGCAACCAACTAAAGGAAAACTAAAGTTTGAACGAGATGGCTCTGATACCACTGTTGGATTTCGGTTCTAACTAGCGCAGCGGAAGCATGTAATAATTATAAACAAAAATTTTTCTATCAACCGAAATCTAACCCATGAATCAACTCGTCAAACAAAAGCTCAAGAGAATGAATAAAAATTATACCCTTGATGATTTCCTTGAAGATGAAGATGAACAAGATTCAAGTTAGAATCTCTCTATCCGGGAAGACACCCAAAGTTCCGACCTCGAATAATACACTTTCTTGAGATTTTAGCCTTTGCTTCAACCCAATAACACCCAAATATTTGTTCCCTTTCTTCACTAAATCACAACACCACCAAGCCTTTGAGTTGTGTGTTCAATGTTTAGTAGTTGTAGAGATTAAGAACAATCATTTTGGAAGAACAACCAAATGTATTTTGGAAGAATAACAACCCAAAATGATGCTCTAGTTTTTCGTCTCTTTTTCACTTGCAAAGGACGTGAGTGTGTGTGTCTATATTTGGGTCAAAGGAATCTCTTTTAGGCAGACAAGGGGCATGTGTGTTTGTGTTGTTGAGTTGTAAAAGAATGATTGTATACATAATACATTTTTGTCCCTCACATGATTCATTAACTAAAAGTGGGAATCTTTCCTTTTCTTTTCATCTGTACATGTGCGTAGAATATATACATATATATAATTTAGAAAAATAAATAATAACATTTAATTAATTACTAGTTAAACATTTAACCAATTAATTAAATAAACACAAACACATAATTATTTATTTAGACCATTAACAAAATGTCTAAATATTTAATCTCTCTATCAAAGTGTATTAAACGATTATCGATCGGCCTTTGCGTGTGACCGAATAGGATAAATGGACTTTATATATTATTCGTGTCATGGGCATATCTTTGAATCATAATGCACCATGGTCAAACATCTAGCCAACCATGTGCAATTATCCAACATGAAAGAATGACTGTTTCTCCCAATCATCATTAGTTGGTATTATGTCATCCAGTTCATTAGTTGCTATATTATCAATCTTTGTTGTGTTGGAGATGGGAACAATTGATCATCATCAACCAGTTTTATTCTTCTTCAACCTCTGATATTTATCAGAGTTCAGCTCAACATCTTTCTTTTTAGCTAGCTTTATCTTGAGCTTCAGCCTTTCGTTTGGTATAGATTTAACGATGCTCAATTTCATTTTTTCTGGTAGCTCACTTCTTTTCTTCTTTTAGACTCTTGTTGCACATGTGCTGGATCTTCTTCATCCCTCAACCTTTTTCCTACTTTTATAACTTTTCTTTGTTCTTCTTTGTCCTTCACCACCCTTGCTACCATGTTATTTTGTAAACCTTGTTTCTCAGCAAGATCCATAAGAGTTTCAGATGTATTATATGATATTACGGGGATCCTTTTCTCTTTACGGTTGCTTCTTTTGTACGAGTCATATGCATATACCAACTGTTAAAAGATTATTATATGTTAGTACACTGTACTAGATTCAAAAATGATAGGTGTATATAGTATGACGTACCGTAAGAATTGTAGCAGGTCCATTGTAGTGCTGAATTCCATTCCATTTTCTTTTTGTTTTGTTCAAACATGTTATTATATATGAACACCAATCCAATGATTTAATGTCTCTTCCTTTTACTAATGATGTGAGAAACTCCATGTTTACTTTTGATCCTTGTGTCATCCTTAACAAAACTATAACAAAAACTACAAGGAAGTTGATTTGGAATAACCGTCCTGAATATTTGATGATGTGACTTTTTTAATAACTTCAGCTACAGGAGGCAAACGAATTCCATGAAATTGACTTTTAAATTCTGCTACAACAGGATCTCTTCCTGTAGGCTTATTTATTTCAGTCACTTTTATGTTTCCCATTGGGATTCCAACAACTTCATGAATTAGTTCTCGTGTTATCTTTATAACGTGTGAACCGACATTCAAGTTGTTTGTGTCCGGATCATAGTTTGATATCAACCAAAATGCTAGGTTAGAAGGTAGACATTTTATGCAGTAGGAGTTTATGCTCCTAAATCCCATAGCTTCAACAGCCTTTTGTTGTGCTTCTGTTAGGCTCCCAATTAAATCACAAAGGCTTTTTGGTGGGTTTTGTATCCGCAGCCTATTGTTTTCTTCAAATTCCACAAATGGTTTTAATGCCTTGTTTGTATTCTTGAGGCTTTTATTAGATACAGAGTCTTTTATTGATTTCAATGGTTTTTGAAAATCATCATCAGAAACAGTCGGCTGTGATATCACAATAGCTGTAGATAGTTTATAACATTAGCAATTGCATCACTGTTTTTGTAAATAATATAGTACATGTACAACACAGAAATCTAACCTATAACATTAAAACCTACCTAAAAGTATACTACTTATCTGTTGAAATACAGCACACGATAACAAGATGTGCATGAGATTTTAGAATATACTACATATCTGTTGAAATACAGCACAACATGTGCATATAGTGTAATAAATCCATGTTCATACTTTGTACTATCTTGAAACATAATAACACAACCTCTACAAATATCAATGTTATAATGCATATAGTGCATATAACATTATATATGCATGTGATGTTTAGAATATAGTACATATCTGTTGAAATACAGCACAACATGTGCAAAATGTGATGTACAAGTACATAATGGTGTTCATGCATGTACAGGTACAACCAATTTTATAATACCAAGAATACAGCACATTCATGACAAACCTATGTACTGCATAATAAAATTGCAAATCAAGTTTATAATGCAGTACATATCTGTTGAAATACAACACAACATATGGCTATAGTTTACATATCTGTTGAAATACTGCACAAAATATGATGTACAAGTACATTATGGTTTTCATGCATGTACAGGTACAACCAATTTATAATACCAAGAATACAGCACATCTATGATAAACCTATGTTCATACTTATAAAATTACAAATCAAGTTTAGAATGCAGTACATATCTGTTGAAATACAGCACAACATGTGTGTATAGTGTTCATATCTGTTGAAATTATAATGCAGTACATTAATGATAGAAAATCCATGTTCATACTTATAAAATTACAAATCAAGTTTAGAATACAGTACATATATTAAAATCCATTTGAAATTATAATGCAGTACATTGATGATAGATGCATCGACTTGGAAACATAATAACCCAATTTCAATATATTTTAATGTTATAATGAATGATAAAATGCAGTACATATATGAATATCACAACATATCCATTTGATTTCGTTTGAAAATACTACATTAAGCAAGTTGTAGAATACAGTACATATATGAAAATAGACTTTGTAACTAACCTAATAATCTTATATAAACAAACAATGCAACAAATCAAGTTAGAATGCAGTACATATATGAACCTCGGTTTGAAATTTAGTATTCACTACACATATTAATCGAATTTGTAATTGAATTCAAGACACTTACCGCCGCTATGAATCGTCGATTTCTTCTTCATTTTAGGTCGTTTTGATTCTGTTTAATTTTCAACAAAAAATCATAGAATCAGTACTATAACTTCTATAATTTAATGGATTTCACAAATGATTTGAAGAACTTACTTGATTTGGATTGTAGAATGACGATGCAGGAGAGGAATAGACAGAAGAAGATGGTTTCGAAACCGTATATTTGTGTTTTTCTATTTTATATTGTCAAATTACCATAATGTCCTTTTATTCCTATGTTTGATTTAATTACTAAGAATGCCATTAACATGTAATTAGTGGCTGAAATGTTTCTTAGATTTCTTAGGGAATATATATTTCTTAGGGGAACTTTCCCCTATATATATATATATATATATATATATACACACACACACATATATATACACACATATATATATACATATATATACATATATACATATATATACATGTGTATACATATACATGTGTATGTATGTGTGTGTATGTGTGTGTGTGTATGTGTGTGTATGTATGTGTGTATGTATGTGTGAATGTATGTGTGTATATGTGTTTATGTGTCTTTGTATGTATGTGTGTATGTATGTATGTCTGTATGTAT
Organism: Flaveria linearis; assembly: GCA_024085815.1. NCBI lineage: Eukaryota > Viridiplantae > Streptophyta > Magnoliopsida > Asterales > Asteraceae > Flaveria > Flaveria linearis. The sequence continues at coordinate 63,097,146 of CM044011.1, forward strand.
GTATGTATGTATGTATGTATGTATGTATGTATGTATGTATGTATGTATGTATGTATGTATGTATGTATGTATGTATGTATGTATGTATGTATGTATGTATGTATGTATGTATGTATGTATGTATGTATGTATGTATGTATGTATGTATGTATGTATGTATGTATGTATGTATGTATGTATGTATGTATGTATGTATGTATGTATGTATGTATGTATGTATGTATGTATGTATGTATGTATGTATGTTGTATGTATGTATGTATGTATGTATGTATGTATGTATGTATGTATGTATGTATGTATGTATGTGTGTGTATGTGTTTATGTGTGTATGTGTGTATGTGTGTATGTGTGTATATGTGTTTATGTGTGTATGTGTGTATGTATGTATGTATGTATGGGTGTATGTGTGTCTGTATGTCTGTATGTGTGTCTGTATGTCTGTATGTGTGTGTGTATGTATAGTATGTATGTATGTATGTATGTATGTATGTACGTACGTACGTACGTACGTACGTACGTACGTACGTATGTATGTATGTATGTATGTATGTATGTATGTATGTATGTATGTATGTATGTATGTATGTATGTATGTATGTATGTATGTATGTATGTATGTATGTATGTATGTATGTATGTATGTATGTATGTATGTATGTATGTATGTATGTATGTATGTGTGACAACCGATAATTTCAGGTCAATACCCGACCTTGACTTGGTTAAATTGCACCCATAACACTTTATTTTCAATTTAATTACGTTTATTGAAGTCGTTTTATGCATTGCAAACTTTCACGCATAACATTTCAAGCATCAGTAACTCGGCGTAATTACCGTTTTCACACGTGATACAGCCGGCACACAAGAACGTTGGTGATAAGTAATTTATGGATGTGTCAATAAATACCTTAAAGTGTTTTAAAGTATCTTAGATTCTAAATTAAATACATTGGAAAAGTTTAAAATCTATGAAAAACCTTAACGCGTAAATTGATATGTTACCCGGATAAAACGCGTGTAACGTAACTACTAGATAAATAATTTGTTATTTACATATCATCAATATTAAAATGTATGATATTATATGATTTCTTATAATAATTTGTATGTATTTTAAAAAGTAAAAAGTAAAAATATAAAAATATATAAAAATTTCCGTAGTGACACAAATACCAACCAATTATCCCATATTATACAACAAAAAAAAACATCAACCCAACCCCCACCCCAAATCCGTCCCCCCCCCCCCCTTCTCTCTCTGGTCATTCCATTTTGTTGACAATGCATTTGCCTTTTGCCAATATCAAGAACTTTCTTTTTTTGTGAAACACTTTTTAGCATGGATTAAAGGAGACTAACTCTATTACTACAAATAGAGAGCTCCATCTCATTCCTATTATCCATGAGATACACTCATGCTTCAAAATCCCATGCAAGAAAAAGGGATGTAGGCTTATAAACCCTCAAACCTTGCACATATCAACACACCACACATTCACCTCTCTCTCGCCTCTAAATTTCGGCCCCAACCCCACCATCCCCACTTCACCATTTTTCCAACTTGAGTTCTACAAATCTTGGGTGTTCAAGTGCCTTTGGTTGAAGATCAAGTGATTTTTGAAGCTTCCAAGCATCCTACAACATCTTCTTCACCTTTCTTGTTGGGTGTTCTTAGTTCAAAGGATCAAGTCTTCTTTTCCTTGCATTTCAAGACTACCATTTCTTTCTCCTTGCTTCTTTAAGGTTAGCACCTTGTTTCTAATCTTCCATACATCACCATGATGTGTTCATGTTCACTAACTCATCCCAAAAGTGCTCTAGCAAAGCTTAAAAAGTAACAAAACATGTAAGACACTTTCTGTCAGATTCATGTTCTGTGTTTTCAAGACCATAACTCGACCTAAACATGGTCAAATGATCCGTTTCTTGAGCCTATCATTAACTTTAGGATGTCTAGTTTCTAACCCATCCAACCTTAAAATTTTTAGAAGAGTATAACCTATCCAAACGTACAAACAAATTAAAGTGCTGAACCTGACTTTTTTGATAGAATAAATAGGGCAGAAAGAATGAGGCATAAGTTATACTTAAAGTAATAAAATGAAGATTTTCTTTCTGTAGTAACTTAGCTTAAGGTGTTAGGTTTAAAAGTAACATAGGCTCTATTTGTGAACGTAGGTTTTGACCCTTCAAAAAGGTGAATCCCATAGACATGTACAGAAAAATGCTGCACTGACATCTATTGCTTCATGAACCATTTAGAGGCACTTAAACTCAGTTGTATGATACAAGCTATACCTTTTTGGAATCCTAAGGCATAGATCTAGATATGATAAAAGTATCAGATTTTATAAAAATTCTTTGTACCATGAAAAGGGGATGACAACCAGACCCAAAAATCCTCTTTGATGCTGTCAAATGCCTATATTTAGATAAAGTAAACTTTTGGAGATATTTGGTAAAAAGGAAACCCATACACATGGAAAGTATAATACCATTATACTTAATATAAAACACCTTCAATACATTATGTATTTTTAGGAAACTAAAGATGAAGACAAAATCTAAATAAAACATTTACGACTCGACGTGTCTAATTAGGCAAGTGACATTTTCAAGACTAACTTTGTGGATGAGTTATGCATGACCATCTAGGGTTAGTAATCATGAGCTCATGAA